>JBBMOE010000003.1:3930146-4121680 GCA_037975065.1 Chaetodon trifasciatus
GGGGGGGGGTGGGGGGTGGCCAAACAACAGTTTGAGTTATGATGAGGCAATTTTAATGATGTTCTGGTCCCTGCACCAAAAGCCCCAGTCGACTCTTTTCTGTTTCAGCATGGGACAAAAAACACAACATTCCTATTTCCCTCTGGTGCCAAAAGTTAATTGAAAACATTTCAGGGCAAAGTATGGTCTGGGGCCCCCATATGATTCTCATCCCTTCATTATCCTCAACAATAATAAAAAGGCATTACAATTATTAATGGTTGGGGAAGGGGCCTGCTCTCTTAAAGTGACAGTGGCAGGCTTTTGCTCCTCGTAACAAAGGCCCAGTAATGCCTGCACCACATCACTTTGTTGGTATTTTTTTAACAATTGCTGCCATTGTAGGATTTATTATTCAGCTCTCTCTTTTTAAGACAGTTAAAATGTTTTTCATACTGAGTTAAGTCATACTGCACAACAGCCAAACTATGATAAAGTTATCCTCAAACAGGAGCCCCACAGAGGAGGCAGAGAAGACCCCTAAACATTTAATTATAAGAGAACTGCGGCACACATGAATGCGGAGCTGTGGACTCAGCAGGAGTTAGGCTGAGCAATAAAGCTGAACTTTCTCACATAACTCCTCTGTCTTCCTCTGGGATGGCCGCCTCAACATGCTCCCCCACTCCCTGAAAAGGGTGACAGAGGAAAAGAGTGAATGAAGTGCCCCCGCATTGTGCCACCGCACCATTGTGTATTTTGCATCTCCATAATAGAGGTGCCACTCGACTTCTCCTCCAATCAATGGGCTGGAGGGCCCATCTCTTTTCCTTGAAAAGCAACATGGCTGCTATCAATGGTTTCAAGACCCATTATGGCAAGTGAAGGAGGGGGCGCAGGCTTTTTTGTGAGTATAGACAGCTGACTGACTCGTAACATGAGTCACAAGCATGTAAACAGCCACATATATACTAAAAAACACTTCATACACTGAAAATAGAAACTGCAAAATCTGATTTTTAAGCAGATAAAAATGTGTTTTAAGGCCTACAACCTGCTCTGAGTTGACACCTATCACTTAATAATGCATCTCAGTCATGAATGCAAGAATAAATGTGACTCGAGGTAGCATTTAACCTAAAGACCTTTAGCGGATGTTTTACAAGCTTGATGGTGCATACAGCACAAAAATAAGTATGGCCTGTGTTTGCAAAAGTGTTAAAACCACTGTTAAGCTTCTGAAATGGCTTTCTCTCAGCGGCACCGCTGAATAAGTGTGTTAAACCTGGGCCCAGATCCAGCGGTTGACGGCTTCAATCACAAAAAGAGAGTAAAAACAGTGGCATCAATCACGAAAAGACACTCATCAGTTTGAAGTACTTGCATTAACTTAAATAAGAAATTACTGTCAATGAATCAGCATTGCCTTGTACTCCTTTAATCAACGAGAAGCCAGAACCTTTAAAAAACTAAAAGAAAGAGCCACACAACCTCCAGATGAATCATTGTAAAACTCTTCTTTATTTAGTGCGCATGTACATTCAGAGGAGCGCTTCATATCTCCACTCACCCAAACATCTCTACTGTTTTTCTGTCAGTGTGTCTTCATGAAGACCTTCAACACACACCTGGGCTGAGGATAAACAAACTGACCCAACGCCTCTTGGCTCCATTTGTGCTGCAAATCCCCAGGAGGGGGAGTTTGTCTTTCTCTGCCTGAACACTTTCAAGAGCATTATACCTTTTGCAAATGTCCACGTTTAAAAGGTCAAGGGTATCACTCTGAGGAGCTTCTTGTTTCAGATGCATCATCTGCCCCGGGATTTCGACACATTGCAGCGGCTTACATCAACTTTGGTTTTTAATGAGGGGGTTGTGGAAAAAGTCTCTGTACGGCTGGTAAGAGAAAATTGCTGTGCGCTCACAGCAGGCCTCTGATATGGTCACATAGCGGTGAATAAAAGAACAGTAGAAAGACTTTTAGGCACTTTTAGACAAAACATTTTTGCTTCCTCTGTGGTCGTAATGCAGTAAAATACTGTGACTCACCTATTCGTACAGTGCAAATCTCGTCACTCATAAACATTTGCACAAAAATGAGTTAATGCAATATACTGTACAATTTCTCTTCATGTAGCTGACATATAAAAACATCTCCTTCAGCGTCATCAGAACGTGTCTGAATGTGAAACTCACAGGCTTCATTTGCAAACAGCAAACAGTCCTGACTTGTGATTTTCTGCACATCTGCAGCAGAAACTTTAACTGGCCCAAATGTTCTTTTCATGACAAACATGGCTGATCACAGCAAAGACAGCTTTTAATGATGCGAGCTGATTTCTGCTGTCCTTCATGGCAGCAGCTTTTCAGATTAATTTGGTTAAAACCAGAATGGTGGTCAGGACGTTGAGCGCTGTCTGACAAAGTCTGGAGTCACTGGAGTTTTCCACGTAATCTAAATCGAAGTCCACCTCAGAGTCTGAGAAGCCGCTTCCTGCGAACCGATCAGCAGAGTCAGAGCAGAACGTTTTCATGCTGACTTTGATGTACTCGCATATGTTCCTCTCCGTGCCATCACACACACAAGTGTCCAGCTGCTGCGCTTTCGGTATGGAGCGCATGTTGGCTATCACCCTGCGGCACCCGTCCGAGCACCCTTCTCCCCCGAAAAGTTTCCTGCAGTGGAATAAATAATCCCTCATAGCAGAGCTGCAAGGCAGGTCCATCTCACACTGCCGCCGGGCCTCGGTGCAGCCCATGGTGCTGGTCCGCGGCAGGCACGGCTCGATGGCTTGTTTGGTGCTCCTGCAGACCGGGTCCAGGGCGCAGTCGCAGTCCTCCAGAGCCGGGCCGCTTTGGGTGAGGTTAAGCTGAATGAGAGAGGATATGCAGTGACTGGGGCACTTCTTACGGTCACCACTGATGACAGACGCGCAGGCATAAAGGTACTGGTCATACGCGTAATGGCACTCCGGCTCTCCGTGGCACTTCAGGATCGCTTTCCAGCAGACCAGCCGGCGGCTGTGGTTAGGAGATCCGACACATAAACCGATGATTAGGATCAATACACTGCATATCAAAACCACCGTCCGCTCCATCAGTATGGAACGACTTGCCATTTCCAGGAAGAATTAATCTTAAAGATGTCAGACTTTATCTGGGCTTCTGGAATTCTTCTGTGAGACTGGACCGGGTTCCTCCTTGATGGTTTCATGTCATGTCACAGTTGAGGACTTGAAGTCGGCGAGGCGCCACAAAGCTGGAAACGGCTCGCCGAAGATGTCCATAACAAGCCGCTCATGCTAAGATCTGAAAAGTTTCAGGGCTGATTCAAACTTTCCAGTTCTTTCGTTTTTGGAGGCGTGCGCACACACACACAGACAGAGAGAGACAACTAAAAGCTCACATAAACATCAACATCTCCGCAGAATGAAGTGATTTATATCCAAAACTCTTCCGAAAGCAGCGCGATGTGTCCCCGCTCCTGCAGTCCCTCATCCGCTTTCGCTTCCAGCCAGCATCCAGTCAGACTGCAGCGGCTCTGTGATGGGCTGTGCAGTGATGGGATGGCGAGGTTACTCCGACAGCCGCGTCCCATTGGTTCAGTCAACTGTTGTGATTCCTCCGTCACGCGCGGGCAGTGACGCAAACTGCTGGTTTTAAACTGAAGTCAAAGGAAAATTTCTACGAGGGTGAAGTTTTCATACGAAACAGAGTACATGTGCATTTATACAAAAGCCCAATATAAAGAAGAATTAAAAAAAAAATGATAAAGTAGGTTGAGAGTATGTCTTCTCAGTCTTCATAATGATAATAATATTAATAATAAAGTGTATTTATATAGCACAATTAATGCATAAAATGCAACACAAAGTGCCAAACATTAAAGCAAACAATAATTACACGTGCGATAAAACAGTAAAAACAAGGAAAATAAAAAATAAAATGACATAAAGTAGAACTGAAACAACTGGATAAGAGAAAATTAAACAGCCGTCAGGTGAAAAGAAAAGACACTTCAGGAAAAAGTGACATTAAAAGACGTGTGTTAAGATTTTGTTTAAAAGCATCAACAGACTTAGAAGCTGTCAGACCTTCAGGGAGGCTGGTCCACGCTGCCTCTCTGTGCCTTTTAGCTCTGGCTTCAGGAACAATCAGGAGGTTTGAGAGAGACCTGGCAGGCACAAAGCCATGCGGTGATTTAAAAACCGATAAAATAATTTTTTAAATGACTTCTGTGACAGACAGGAAAGCAGTGTAAAGACTTTCAGACTGGACTCATGTGGGCTCTGTGTGGAAAACTGCTGCGGTCTGATTCTTGAATAATTGCTCGTCCCTGCGATGAGACCTGCATGCAACGTAGCACGGTGTCTTCGGAAAACACTGGGACCGTGTTGCCTCCCTGCAGGGAGAGACGACAGCTGTTATAACACATGTGGAGCTCCCGTCTTACACTTTGCACTGTGAAACATAACAAGGCCTGATTGCCCAGCTGTGACACGGCATACCCGTGAACACTGCACTGACACATTTGCACACACCAATAAAGACATGACACCGCAGAGGTTTAAGAGCTATGATTTCCAGATATGGAGCTGGGAAAGTACCGTCCTTCACGTGAGAAAAGTAAAGGAAAAAAGCTTGTTTTTCACTGCCCATGCTGGGTAAGCAAGCAGCGGTGTGAAATCCTAATGAGCCAGTACTTTACCTTTTGGTGGCGGGTATTTCCTATTTCCCAACAATAACACTTGGCAAGAAAAAGAGTTTGAACAGGAATAACTACTGCGCTCACACACCATGTAAACAAACATGAAGCCACTGGGAAAGAAAACAAAACTGATCTGCCGGGGTCTCGAGGCCAAGAGAACAAAGTGTAGAAAAGAAAACCACTCAGTCATTTGGATGACTCTGTTCTCTTGACCCCGTCACATCGCCACACGGTGACCACAAAGATCTGGCAGCTCTCAGGGGACCCTCGGACCCCCGATTCCAATTAGAGAGATTAGAGAGGAGTCAAGACAAGAGCAGGAGAGCTCCTGAGCCAAACAACCCGAACAGCCCCTCCACCTCATCCAGCTGGCATACCAGAGCAGCAGGATGAGTGCAGACTCAATTTAAAGCAACATCAAAGTGGAGGTTACAGAAAGCCCAAATGGTGAACTTCTCAAGGGTCCCCATTAAGTACGAGGAACCTGACATCAGCCCAGACCACTGAGGCCAAAGCCAGCACTTAACAGAGATAGATATGGGTGCTGTGTCACTGCTGAGGACGTGACCATTCAACATGTGATTTACTCGTGTGCACAGTTTGGCTACCTCTATTTTTTGCCCTTTGCAGAGCCAAACGCTCCCAGGCTTGTACAAAGCTTTTCTTTTAAACAACTGGGAACAAACTACAGAACACACCCTGACCACACTTACATTTCACTTTTAAGAAGGAGTTCATAATGCATAGCAGAACCGAAATCCCATCAGCGCTGGACGGCAGCCAGATGAGAACAACGGCCAGATTCAGTCGAGCCAGCGGCCCTGTATGATGGAGCAGGCAGCTGCTCTCCCCCCAAACTGGACCTCTTAAATTACTCCAATACATCACTTAGATTCTTTACTGTTACACCAAACTTCTCGGATTGTTCTGAGGGAAACATGAGGCCACTTTCCTTCGCAGTCCTGTCGTCCATTTATTTCAAACGAGCAGGCTACCTCCGGATATGCATCCTCTACATGCGGTCGTTCATGGCGACTTGCGTATAATAGTGTTTCCAGAATTGGAATGCGGTTCCCGAGAGTAGATTTGTAAATACTCATGCAGAGACAGACATGCTCTTCAGTTTGTCTCCACTGCTGTCAGAAGTCATTACACACAAGCTGCTATGCCAGAACAATTCGCTGAACTTTGTATTCAAGTGCTTCCAAGCCCAGAGAGAGAGTGGGGAGAGGGGGGAGGGAGGCGAAGGAGTCGATATTAAAAAGCTGCCAAGTGTTTTTCTGCCTGCATTTTTTCATTTTTCTGTGGCTCATGGAAAATTCTCACATGTCTGTCTCGGATGTGTCGATATTTTTTTCCTTCACTCCTTTCACATGAAAGAGAAGAATTCATGAGCGTTTGATGTCAAGAAAACATCAGCATTTTGTTGGCCCGGGCACAGTCATGACATAAATATGCAGCCTAAGGGCCACCTTGAATCACATCTACAACACTGCAGCAGAACAGAGGTAATAGAGGCAACTGGATCAAGGCAATTTTAGCGACACTTACAGCATAATATCGTTCAAGTACTGGATGGATCAGCATGAAATTTTGCGCAGACATTCATGATCCCCAGAGGATCGATCTTACTTATTTTGATAATCCTGTGGTGTTTGCTCTAGTGCCACCAACAGGTCAAAGTTTTCACCAATCCAGTGAAATATCTCAATGGATTGCTAAAAAAAATCAAATTTTTATGCATGAATTCAATCATTTTTCATTTATTCTATGCATTGCCATGAAATTTGGTACAGTTGAGACATTCATGCCCCCCCCCACAGGACAAATTATAATAATTTATCAATCCCTTTGTTTTTCATCTTACACCTAACACTTTATGCCCAAATGTCAGATTTTAGCATTAGCATTTAGCTCACCACCATCCTTTTCTCTCCCCGTGCTGTCTTTCCAGACTCAAGCACGCCCTGTATTTTTATCACAACAGAGATGTTTCAAGATGGCACCACATGTTCTGAGACCGAGTGCGTCCCTCTGGGGAAGCCACGCACCATGACAGGAAAAGGATCTGACTTTGAACTCGCAGAAGAGAACAGAACCACAAGTTCAAACGAGGGTCAATCTGGCTGTAAAGCAGCCCAAAAGTACACAGAATGCAGCAACTGCCAAAGCCAAAAGTTTGGGAGGATGATGTGAGGATGAGCAGATAGACAAATGTTTTGTTGCATTGGTTTCCCATCAGCATTTCCAGATTGTTTCATGGAGCGGCAGATTAGCACCATGATAGGGAGCAAAGCTGGAGAACGTTACAAAAGGATTCATGTTCTGGTTGTTATTGTTCCACTTAAGGATTTAGCAGGAAAGCAGATGGGGCTGTTGAATAGATTGGAACACAGAGTTAAACTCCAGACAGGGAGGTAGATGTTGGTTTTGCTATCACAAAGGAGGGTAATTGATAATGGGTGGATTAATAACATCTGCAGTAAAATCTGTTATACGTAACAATGGAAACCCTCCAGGGTTGCGTAGGATTGCAATATGGAGAAAGTCAGCAGCACTGGTCTGGTAATGATAAGATAACAGAGCCATTTCTGTTCAGTACGAAGAGGGGAAGATAATGAAGCCACACAGAGTTACTCAGGGTAACACCAGTGATGGTATCTGTGTCTAAAAAGGGAAGCATGTAGCTGTTACACAAGAAAAGGAGACTCTAAGGCGACGGGGGTTTTAGTTCGGTTTGAAACGTGACCTCCACTCTCCTCTCCGAACTCTGATCACGTTTCTCTTCAACAGGAAATAGCTCCTCAGAGACAGATATGCCACCGCAACCTCAACACAGAGACGTCATTGTTCACTAGATCAAGACCTCGACAAGAAAGGAAGAAAATGACTAGCCAGCATCCACTTTGAAGCGCACCTTAAGTGCTGAGTGGCTGACTGTTGGTTACTGAGAGAGAAATCTGCTGATTTAAAGCCTAAACAGCGGATGACCTTTAAACCGAGCTACGTCATGTTGATGAGCATCAATAAAGGCACAATAATTATTTCTGTGGCCCGATCAATCTTCATGTGACGGTGTAATGACTACTTACACCAACCACAATGTCTGGTGTTAGGGATTGCTGGGGTTGCTGCCAAGGGAAGTGGATTTTGGTTGTCATTAGCACACAGTCCTCTCAGTATTTTAGCCATTTAGTAGACACCAGAATTTGAATGTAAAATTTTTGGACTATTCTGCAACTCATGGAACCTGCGATCGTCTTCAAGCAAAAGTTTGACACTTTGGGAAATCATCCTCTTTCTAGCAGAGAGTTAGCTCGATGAGAAGATCATATAAGTTAAATATACGGCAGCTAGCAGCCAGTTAGCATAGTGCAAAGACTGGAAACAGCTGTCTTATTTGTTTAGCATGTATCAGAACCAAAGTGTAAAAGTGACAATCAGCGATTGAAGCTGCAGGTTATCTGCTGATTTATTTTGGAGAGACCAGTGGACCCAGCTCACACGAAAAGGCTGGAAGGGATCATTGTGGGATCATTTCTCGGCATGCACACGCACACATAGTACAGAGTTGGAGACGCAGAATACAAGATTGCCAGTTTTTCATTTCCATGGTACATTCTGTAACTCAGTCCGTCTGGCGTCCTGCCAGCGTGGGGCACATTTTGAGCTCGATCTTTAAGGCGTAGCTGCCGTTTTGGGAGACAGAAAATGAGATGTGACCCAGGGCTTCCCTGACATTTGCCTGAGAAATCACAATGTTTGAGCAGAACTGAAGAGACTGTTTGAATAGCCTGGGCCATTGTTCCTAGATGATCTTTCTGGCAGCCTCAGGAGTATTCTTAGAAATTCAGGCTAGACAAGGGAAATGAGTTGTCTGATTTATGACATTTAAATGAGTGTCACCAGTTTCTAATGCATAACCCCAGTTGACAAAGACGTGTCTCATAGCAGCCCAAGATACACAATCACTGTAGAACTGTTTTGCATGGGAAGAATGACACATCCCTCATGCAAGAATATCCAAAGATAGACAAATGCAAACATATCCCAGAGCATCCTTTGATATACTGTATTTTTGTTCATGTGGACGGAGAGGGCTGTAGTTTGGCGGTTTTCTTCCATCCACATTACAGTTATTGTTCCTAAACTTTAATAGAAGCACATCCTACAAGCCGAAGAAACACCGAAGAGTCTGGCAGTCAGAGCTCAGATGAGGCTGTCTGCAGTGACAGTAACCACACGCATGCTTTTAATCCAAACACACCAGCCTTTATGAAGCGCAGCAGCAGCGGTGGTCTGGGCCAACTGTCCCCGTCCATGACACCGGAGAATAAATCAAGATGATCCGAGTGGACTTTTCCCCGCTTCCATAGACAAACACCTCAGAATGCTATTGTTACTACTGGGGGCTATTTCAAGCACCACACGTGAACCAAGGGAGATCAACTTTGGTGCAGAATCCAGGACACAAATGCTGTAACAGCGCCATCATTTTGTCCTGATGCACAGAGATTTGTTTTGTACTTGCCAGCTTTTTTTTGCTGAGACGGACACTTCCCTTAAAGCAGTTGTTACGGTCATAGGTCTCATACGCAGGAGCAGACGGACTTTTAAAAAAATCTGCTATCAAAGGTAAACTGGGGAGACGTTTCTGGGCCAGCTCAATGCACTGCAAGCATTAATGTTGCCTAGTAACATAACGTCGGACAAAACATTTCACTTCTTTGCCCTCTAAACTGCAGTAATGGAGTCTCCCATCCAACTTGGCTTCAACGGACTTCAGTTTTAGCTGAAGTTTTAGACAAGTTAAGGGGAGGTTTCATACTTACCTCCAGTCACTCAGGCCTCAATTTGAATTTGAAATTTTGGATGTGGAACTACGAAATGTGGTCTTGTGAGGGGAAGCTACCAAGGAAACGTTTAGATGTTTTGACTGGTACCTCCAAAATTAGAGTATTTCATGAGGCAGGGGTTGGATGGGATTGGGGATGCATGAGGTATCATGTACAAATATGGCTCCTTTCTGGACGAATGCTGAGGCACTATTTGGATTAGCCGTTAGCTCCAGTCAGGGTGGTCTGGGATAGAGTTTATGTGTAATTAGGGCCACGGTGCTCCGCATGAGCATTGGTCGCTGCAGCTATAGCTGCAGTGAACAACAACCTGACATCAAAAGAACAGGTTTGACTTTTGATGTCAGGTTGTTGGGCTAATATGCTAATGATTAGCATGCTAATGCTAACATGCTAATCTACAGTAAAATGATTCTTCAATGCATTCTAATGGTGTTTGAGATCTTTTTAATGGGTAATTTAACATGCTAATTTTAGCTTAGCATTAGCCGCTGTTAGCATTGCGGCTAATGCTAACATGAGGTCCTATGAACAGGCTTGACTTGTGATATCAGGTTGTTGTGCTAATATGCTAATGATTAGCATGCTAATGCTAAACGCTAACCTACCTTAAAATGATTCTTAAATGCATTGTAATGGTGTTCAAGACCTTTTTAATGTGTTATTTGACATGCTAATGTTAGCTTAGCTTAGCTTAACAGCGGTGGTAGCCCCCATGGTCCTTTCAAAATTTCCCTAGGGGAAATTGTCTAGTTTAAACATAGACTCTTTGAGTCTGCATACTGTCACTGTGCTGAGAAAAGCCATGCTGATCAGTTAAACAAGAGGTGAGATTGTAGGTCTAATGTGAAGTCTGATGACTGAACTTGTAAAACCTTTTTATTGTTCACAATCCAGCAAGAATCCAGAATCCAGAAGTGGACGTTACTGTAGAGTTGATAAACAGATGTAGTTTTCATCAGAACAAAGTACAAAGTACAGCTCAGACCGATCAGGATAATGTTAGTGTTTGCAGGATTTTGGTCATACCAGATGATTTCAAAAAAAGTTTGGATGCTGTGTAAAAAAATAAAATAGAACGTGATAATTTGCTCATCCTTTCTGATGTACGCTCAGTTGAAAACAGCACAAAGACAATATATTTCAGCTTCATTGATTTCTGTAAATATCTGCTTATTGTGAATCTGATGCAGCAACACGATTCAAAGACTGGGAAAGTTGTGGAATGCTCCAAAAACACCTGTTTGGAACATTCCACAAGTAAACAGGCTCATTGGTAACAGGTGAGAGCATCATGATTGACTTCACTGAAAAGTACAACTGCCAGCTTCATGGTGACGTCAAAGGAAAAGTCAGGGGATCGTCAAAGTCAGTATTGATCCACTGGAGACCAGGCTGGGCTGCAGAGACGGGGGGGGGGGGGGGGGACTGAGTAAGCTGTCAGATGCACAGACACATCACACAACACTCTTCATCGGAGTGTAAAGTAAGCAGAGCCTGTCTGGACATGGGCTGGATATCAGTCACACACTGAAGGGCCACGAGAGAGAACAACAGGTACTGACCTGCCAAGACTGGAAGAAAAGGGCAACACGGTGATGCACAAGCAAAAAGACATATTGTTTTATGTTTTGAATGAACTCTATGGATTCAAACAGGATTTTTAATCTGTGTTGTTTCAAGCCTCTGTTATATAATTTCAGACTGATATTGCTCTGTTTGGCTGTCAGACACTGATGCTGTGAGATGTAACATGTCGCTCCTTTGGGGGGAAAAGGAAATGCCTCTGCTGAAAAGCGTGACAGACGACGGCGCAGCCAAACACGTCCGACCGTAATCCTTAAAGTTTGCCTCTTATTCTGAACCCAAGATATGTCATCTCATCTCGCCCTTTGTACGTGTGCACGCACACGTACATCCAGCACACACACATGCACGCACACCACACAGTAGCAAGGGAAACATAAACAGCCTGGGTTTTGCTTTTCCTGCAAAATCTAAATATTGACTCAGTAACCTATAATCATACAGAGTCTGAACAAAATCGAAATAAACAAGTGTGCCTGTAACGTGTGAGTGTTTGTGCGTCTCATGGGCACTGAGGCCCTCCAATGCTGACACTGACAAACACATAAAACAAAGGAAGTGGTTCAGTTTTTAGCGAATACCAGACAATATGGATTCCATCCAGCGCGCTGGAGCTACATAAATTATTTTGTACTCGCTCTGTATACAAAGAGGTCCTTTCCAAAGCGCTGCGCCTTCCGCCCCGATCAAACATCTGCCATCAATTCACATAATTTAACTTTCAGATGACTCACATACAATATTCTCGCATTAAGAGGTTTTAAATTGCCAAGTAAAAAAGGCAATAAAAATTCCAGCGTGCTCTCAGAGGAGCTTTTGTACCTCGACGCCAAGTTTCCAAGTGACATCAGCCGCCAGTCATCCACACAACTGTGTTATTATTGTGCTGTAATGTTATTAGAAGCTCATTAAGTTTCATATCAAACTCTGAATCTGTTTTTTTCGTTGCTGGAAGCTGCAGTGCGTACATAGTACCGGGAAAGATACAGACCGTGTGTGCTGACTTGTGTTTGTCTGCGGACCATAATGACTGCTTTCCTAAATAAACGCTGATTGATTGAATGAGGCTTTTGTGTGAGCGTGCTGTTGGAACTTTTTTGTTTTTCCCAGCGAGTCTTTATGGCTCATTAGTGAAGTGGCAAAGCTGAAACATTTCTGGCTCTACCGAGGCCTGTCAGGGTGCGCTGCCGATGCCAGACATCATCAGACAAGGAGTCGGGTCGGATTTTTGGGTTTAATGATGTTCTACTGTTCTCTGACTCTCAGGTTAGCAGCACAGTTCAGAGCTTATTCGCTTTCGTGCTGAGATAACAAGTTCCTTACCACTGTCATATCTGTGAGATGAATATGAGGCTGACCCAGCAGGTGGTTATCTTAGCTTAGCATAAAGACTGGAAGCAGGGGGAAACAGCTAGCCTGGCAAAATGCACCTACAAAAGCTGAAGTATGAAAACCACATTTTGTGCTTTTATGTGGGTTACGTGCTGGAACTATTTCTTGGCCGGGCCCAGAGACTTTGGTTCAGATGATTTGGGTTTTGTATGGATTAAAGAAATGAGATATAACGTGTTAATTAGTGAGCTTGTAGGCGGATTTTGGTTCCATCAGACGGAGCCAGGATAGCTGTTACCCCCTTTACGCTAAGATAAGCTAACCGGCTGCTGGCTTCACATTGGCAAGACAGCAAATAAGCCGATTTGCAGTTCCTTTAAGGGTAAAGCATTTGAATAATGGCATGAGATGCAAACATTTTAAGTCATCAACCACATGAAAAGGATGACAAAATGTCCAGAAAGCCTCTGAAAAATGAAAGAGAAAACAGGGAAAGCTGTTTATATATGTTTTATGGTTATTCAGAACAATGATTTCACTTGGTCTAAGATGTCCGGGCTTGGATCCCAAAGTGCCATTATGTCCAAACAAAGAGGAGTCGGTCACTGCTTTCTTAGCAGGAATATGAAAGGAAAGCATTGTTAATACGTTCTTAGAAACGGGAGAATCAGGCTGGTTGGATTCCCAGACTGGCAGGTCAAATCGGATTAAGGAAGGTGAAAGACTGTGCTTCACAGCTTCCAGGTGTGAGTGTGTGTAAACTCTTTTGCAGCTCACTGAAGAACACGAGCATCTTTTTGTTTGTCTTTATTTAAAAAAGAGTAAGTCTCTACACCAGCAAGACGCACTGAGCGGTGTGTGAGGCAGACGTAGACCCAGTGAGCTTCCTGGTTCCTTCATCGATGCAGCTGCAGGAGAGAGCTGAAAGCACTTAACGGTGAATGTCCTGATTGAGCCTCTTGATTGTGCGGTTAGCCCTCCTTTAGGTTGAAAAGAAAAACACAATCATGTATTATCCCACACAGATTGCTAATTGGTGCCAATTTCACGCAGCCCGGTGTACGGTCGAGTTAAATACCTCATTTGTTGTGCTTTTTCCAGATGGAAAGATACTCCTGCACGTCATCAGGGGATCCCAGGACCACGGGAACCCGCTGGTGGATGGTGGTGGGCTGGATGTCCAGGACGTTCATGGCTCCTGTGGTGGCCATGCCTCCGGCCTGCTCCATGATGAAGGCCATGGGGTTGCATTCGTACAGCAGCCTCAGCTGGAGGGCAAGAAGCAGACGAAGGTGGGACTTCATGAGACGATACATGTGGATTTGGCTGAACTTGATGATGATCTGAAATTAATCCATCTTCAAACACTTTTTCTGACCATTTGTATAAACTCTCGCGCTCACCTTGCCCTTCGGACTCTTGACGTTAGCAGGATATAAAAAGATCCCTCCATACACCAAAGTACGATGAACATCAGCTACCATCGAACCAACATATCGACTGCCATATGGAGCAGAACCATCCTGGAAAATCAAATATGCAACGATTTATTTCATGAATTTAGTCAGTGTATCACACATTAGGCCTTTACAAAGTCATAATGTTCAAAAACAGTGACTGTGCTCTCATTTTACCTCTGGGTATTTCTTCTTTTGTAGGTATTCTGTCACATCTGGATAAAAATGCTGCGCATATCCTTCATTCAAACTGTAGATTTTTCCCTTTTTCTTAATCTTCACATCTTTATCAACCAAGATGAACTCACCGATCGCCTGGAAAAGAAATGCGAGGAACAGATGAGAAACATATCAGAACACCGTCATGAAAACGCATAGAAAACTGAAATCATGAGCAAAAAAGACGCTACACTGTTGGATATATACTGCATGAGTATAGGGTAAGCCTCGGCCTTACGGGGTCGAGCATGAAGCAGTTGACTCCTTGGCCAGTGGAGAGGACCATCATGGTGGCACTGCCATACAGAGCATAACCGGCTGCCACGATGTTTCTTCCTGGCTGCAGAGCGTCCTTCTCAGCTGGCCCAGAATCTGTGGTCTATGCAGCAACACATCACAAAAACAAACAAAAAACATTCTTTTTATGGATTCAGGCCCTGAATGTGAATATTGAAAAAGCCAATATCTCATCTTAAGTAATAAATGAACATGTTAACTGATGTCACATCATTGTGCTGCTTTTTTTTTATCTCTCCGGGAGCTCTTGAAAATGTATGAGAATTAAAGTCCCCTGTGTGGATTGGCAGGATTCAGAGTGAAAGTACCACAATGTAAAATATTATCAGCAAAATGTACTTAAAGTATCCAAAGTAAAGGTACTCAGTAAATAGAAAAATGGCCCCTGTGAGGGTTATGTTATTAGATATTATCATGAGGATTACTGTGGCATTAATGTCATAACAGCATTTTAAAGTTGTAGCTGGTTGATGAAGGTAATCTATGTTTTATACAGTTATGTTACATATATTTTTAAAGATAAATCTCAATCTGCAACATCTGACAATCCATTAGCAACTAATGAATAGATAAATGCAAAGTAAAAAGTATAATATTTCTCACTGAATTGGAGTTGACTAGAGGTATAAAGTCGCATAAAATGGAAATCCTCAACTGAAGTATATTTACTGTACTTCAAAACTGTACAGGATTTGAGTAAATGTACTTAGTTATGCAGTACTGGATGCTGATTTATAAAACTTTGGAGAGTTTTCTGACAAAATACAAACTCAGGGAATCATCTATGTCCAATATAAGTTGAAAAAAACAAATGGATGAGAGTAACTTCAGTGTTTTGAATCAGCTTGCAGAATCGTCCTTACTAACCTTTTTGTAGATGGCGAAAATTGTTCCAATGGAGACGAGACAGTCGATGTTGGAGGAGCCGTCCAGTGGGTCGAAGCACACGATGTATTTTCCCTGTGAGAACAAATCATTTTATCACTGTCACAATAATACAACACGTAATACATGCACGCACACACTGTACAGCTGTACGCACCTGTTTGTCTGGTTCCACGATGATGGCCTTCTCGTCTTCCTCTGACACCAGCACGCAGGAGGAGAAGGAGGACTTGATCATGTTGATGACCAGGTCATTGGACAGGACGTCCAGCTTCTTCACCTGGTCCCCTGTCACGTTGGTGCTGCCAGCAATGCCATATCTTCCAGGAGAGGAAAGAGAAGTAGACTGAAGTGATCAAAACCTCAATAAAAGCCATATATTCCAATGCAAATAAAGTTCAGTGAGTGCCTCTTTCACAATATGTTTGTTATTATTCTTGTTAAACCAGGGAGAACTTTCTGAAAAGCCCATTATCTTCTTGACCTTTGCCCTATAGAGATTGCACAGAGCATGTGCAGAGTTTACCTTTGGCCGGGGGCCAAAGTAAGAGCTGCTTATGGATCCTGAAGTCACGCTGCATGTATGTAAAACAGACACTAAACCCAGAAATCGATTCATATTTCAAACGCATTTAAATGAGAGAGATTAAACCCACTGCAGTGCAGAAGACTAGACATCGAAAATTGGTGCATGCATGTTTCCTTCTATCACTCCCACCATTTAAAAAAGAAACACCACTCACAGGTTAGCGATCCCAGCCTTCCTGACAGCGGTCGAGATGGCCTTCACAGCCGTGCAGATGGAGTTGAGCAGGTTTGTCAGCTCACCTGTTCCATGGGCCCTCCTGCCCTCCTCCAGAACAAACCTGGTGAGGGTCAGCACGTTGGTATCGAAGGCGCCTTTGTCAGACATTGTGCTGTCAGGTGTGGGACTGGGACCTAATGCCTTAAGTGAAACAGGTGAGCGGAGCCCCAAAGTTAAAAAGTGAACTGCAGAGCTGAGAAAGGGGACGGGACGGGGGTGTGCAACTCCTCTAACCAATCGACAGCGTCCTTTCTCGCCGCGAGGGGTTGGTTCGATTGCTTCTGTCACAGAGGGTTTAAAGTGCAAAGATAGTGAACATTGTTGTGTTTTAAAGCAACAATGCCTGATTTGATCCTGTGTTTTTATCAGCCTGCGCCGGAAAGCCGTGAGCAAAGTTTGGAACGGACAAAATCGCTTTAGTGAGTCAAAATTGTGTGATGCAACAGTTGAAACGGCATTAGTTGTGTTTATGGTGCATCATTATCCCAAAACCACTCAGCCTAATTCCAGTTTCTTTACATTGCATCAGCAGATGCTCCGTGCTTTCCAGATATTTGGTGGATTATTTCATTTGCTCAGCGCTACAAGTGCCAAGAAGTCAATGAGTTTTACCTTTCCTGGTTTTTAACATACCTTAACTTCACATATAATTTCCCTTCAATCACTTCTTCCAAAAAATTGGTGCACAGCTCGCTCTCAGTGTGTCTGCAAACACGACTGAAACATTCCTTCCCTGCGTGATCCTGAAGAAGAGTAAAGGTCAAATCACGGGACTCGCCGTCCTCGCCTACCCGACCTGACTTCACATGACGCCTTTGATTTTACATGTGCTGATAAAACGGTATTTGAGGCGTACTGTCTCGGTGTCAGTGTGGCTCTGCATGCATGTAATTACTTTATGGCTGTCTCTGTCTGTGGCACAAACACGGAAAGGTGAAAGGACATCAGTTCAGAGCTGCTCGACTTACAACACAAGCTTAAGTTGAACTCTGAACTTAACAAGATACCAGGCATGATAATAGAAGCCAGCATGAGGCCGGCCTACTGGAAGATGGTTAATCACACACCATTCTAAGCTGTTTCAGGTTAATGATACAAATGTAGCTGCAAAGGTCAGTGTTACAAACCACGAGAGCTACACACGGTGGATTTTGGTTAAACGGGTCCCTTTTTACAGACACATACACATTCAAAATACTTAGATAAAAACATATATGTGTATATATTGTCTGTAAAGAACACAAGTTCTTACAGAAGTTATAAAATGTGCTCTTTTTTTTTTCAAACTCCATAAACAGGTTTGTCTTTGCTGGACTTGTGTGCAGTGCAAAATGTAATTCTCCACTGCGTCCACATGATGTCGCTGTGCAGCTTACAAGCCGCTGAATACAAATGAAGCCTGGCCAAAGATTCAACTCTGAGGAGCATGCAATGTCCTGCTGGTGCTGCTGATGTACCCAAAACCAGTTGGAGTTTCGTCTGTGCAAACAAAAGCATGCACTTACTTTTTAAACCTTCAGCGCCATTAAAACAGCTCTGGTCGGGTTCTGGATCTTCCTGCAGGATAAAAGTGACCAACTTCTTTTTGTCTCTGTAATTAATACAGTTGACTTGTATAGTTCAACTCATTAATAATATTTAAACAATGAATGCAGTGTAGTTTTGTCTGGCTTTGGAAAAATCGCAGAATCTGTGAAGAAAAGGTGAATTTAGGTAATATTATTGAAAACATCACACCATTTTTAATGATCCTTGATTAACTTTTAACAGTAGACATTCACCAGGAGTTCTTTTAAGACATAAAATGTGTTTTAAAGAAATATATAATGGTTGATGTAAGCTATAGTTGATCCTTTCTTTTGGAGAGAAGCCTGCAGAAAGCTGTGAGGAATATGCTTCAGAGATAATAGAGTCAAAGATAATGCAGTCTTCACGCCGTGGAATCGACCCAACAGAAGAAAAGACATCATCAATATTTCACTGAGGACTATTCAGCACCTGACGGAGCGCGGTGACAGCTGGCTGCGCATGCGCAGTGACTGTCCTGCTCCTGCGGAGAGAGAACTTATTCCTTCAGATGAACGACTAAAAGGTGGAGCAGGGAAGGAAAAGATAAACTCGGGATGTGTTTCATGTGTAAAAAAAAAATGCCATCCGACCTTCCCCTGCTGATGTAGCTGCTGTGTGACATTATTTTCCACTTGCACATCACCGGAACTTGTAGGTGCTCACCTTCTGCTGCTTGCACAGGTGAGTAGTTAGCTGACGGAGGCTAATGCGCACAGAGTTCGGTGTGAAACTTTAAAACAGACTCTTTTGTGTCGTTTTTAGGTTTGCACCTGCACCATATTAAAGTCTGTCTCGTATTCTGACCACAAGGTGTCAGACAGAAGCAACATCCAGCCCTGCGGACGTTTTGTCCCTTTTATAAGAGACACTTTGCAGTAAGGTGTCCTCCTTAGAATACCTCACTCTTCAGCAACACTTACCTGTTTCAGCAGCTTCTCTTTGTGTCAGAACTTGAGGGATTGAAGGTAAATGATCAGTAGGACTTCCTAAAACCCCTGCAAAGTGGAGAAAAGTATCAGATGGTTATTCCCATCCTAGACTCAACCACTGTGGCCTCTGACCCCTTAAAACAAAGCAATGTGTGCCAGACCACTGGTCAGCATTCGCATATGTTCACAAGTTATGGTCAGAGTTATCAAACAAGTCAAAAGAAAAAAAAAACGAGCATATTTTGGTGTAGCTGATGTGTTTGTTTCTGCTTACTTCACTGTTTATTTTAACCCCTTAGACTTGTCCTAAGGCCACCAAGTCAGGAGCTGCAGCCCGACACTGAAAAGAGATTATCTTCATGATGTACCAGTTTGCTGCAGTTCAATTGGAAATTTAGCTGCCTGATAGTATTCCCACATTGTTTATGGTCCAGTCTAATAAAACCCGGCCGGGATGGCATGCTGATGGCCATTGGTTGGCAAACAACGGCCAACAAGATGAAGTGTCCTTTTCAGAGTTTGCACTTAAACCTTTACTTGACTTCTATAAATCTACTGTATAAATATAAATCTTGATAAATATAACCTCATGACATCTATGTGCCTCGTTCTGCACAAGGTTATTTAAACAGGTCGTGAAATTGAATTTAATAAACTTGGCAGATGATTACACACATTAATAAAATTCACTCCATTTAAATGAAACCATTCAACAGCTGTTCGACCACAGCAGATACCTGTCTTGCAAACAGAAATGGGTGGAAGTCTGGCCGAAATGTCACGCCGGTGATTGATTGGTTGATTGATTTCTTTATTAATTTAAATGCAAAGCACTCTCATTCAGCCATAACGGCAGCAGGCCGCTGTTTATCATGTGTCGACAAAAGATGAATTGCATCTTTAGTCACAAAGTGCGACACAAAGCATACATTTGAGTGCATGAGTAATTTTTTTTTTTTTTTTTTTGCAAAATGAATATTAGCATGGCGGCACGGTGGCGCAGCAGGTAGTGCGCGTGCCTCACAGCAAGAAGGTTCCCGGTTCGATCCCGGGGTCAGGCGGGGGCCTTTCTGTGTGAAGTTTGCATGTTCTTCCCGTGCATGCGTGGGTTCTCTCCGGGCACTCCGGCTTCCTCCCACAGACCAAAAAACATGCTCATTAGGTTAATTGGTGACTCTAAATTGCCCCTAGGTGTGAGTGTGAGTGTGAATGCTTGTGTGTGTGTGTTGCCCTGCAGTCGGCTGGCGACCGGCTCAGGGTGTACCCTGCCTCTCGCCCGTTGACAGCTGGGATAGGCTCCAGCCCCCCCCAACCCCGAAAGGGATACAAGGGGTATAGAAGATGAATGAATGAATGAATATTAGCATAAGCTCTGCTAACTCTGCTAGCTCTCACTTACTAATAAAAGATGGAAAAATAAAGTGACGCCTGCCGTCAGACACAACCAGAACTTTATTCTAAATAAAGATTGAAAACATATGGGAGTTTCCACTGTGGCTGTACAATAAACAATACTGAAAAATGACCCATTGTTGAACCTAATTGCTGATGACTACTCAACTTTAAGATACTGTGTACTGATGGCAGTAACTCATGTGTGTGAAACCCTCTCCCTGCAGTCACCTCGAATGTCACGAATGGAGACGTCGCTAAAGCAAGTCATTTTGTTAAAACTATAAGATACAGAACAAATAACACTGAGTTCCAGATAGTTGAAGTAAATCATGCTGTATTTGGTTATGTGCTAAACTAACGTGGGCACACACACACACACACAGAGCACATCCCAGTGGCCTCTGGGCATCACTGTGTGAGTATAAGTTACTGAATAAGGAAATTTGAGTTGCTTTCTGAATACATAAGATGCTCCGTGTTGAAAATATATTTAAATAATGTTTTTTTCATATAAGCAGTAAAGTGTTTTTGATGCAGATCGAACTCAAGAAGCGTACATACATTTAAATCTCATGTTTAAATTTCACTCCTGCGTGTCTTTCCTTGTCTCTAACTCGTTCATCTGCTCGGTCCACTTTCTGTTTTTCAATGCAAACTTGACTCATATGCTAAAATGTTCTGTATATCAGTGATCCATGTTTAATTAAATGCACTGATGGAGGCTGGCTGTGACAGCTGGAAGTTACTCTTTTACATCCTCCCATCCATACTGATGTTGATGGTGGTAAAATGCTCTATTACCATATTTTCTCTATATTCCTTGTGTGCATAGATTGAACGTTTTCTGTGTTGAGTCATTCTCTCTGGAACAATCTAATTTCTCCTTTCCTGACCCATGCACTCTTATTTTATACATAAATCACTATTCAGCTCCTCACTTAACTTGCAAACTGAATGGCGAAAAATGCTGTAAAAAGTGTGGTGAAAGTGGTCCCTCAGCATCTGATTCGAATCAATATGTTCCTATCGAACAGCTGATCAAAGCTGTGCGTCCCCCTTCATGAACAGATAGAAAATTCCTTCCAGTCCGGCTGGAACAGGCCACCGTCTTCCGATTGACATAGTAATTTTTATTCTGCCTGGGCTATTATTATCATTATTAGTGAAATGTTAGGGTCGGTGTAAATGCAGCTTCTGAGAGAACTATGTGCATCCTAAGCAAAAAAAAAAAAAAAACTCCTCTCCTTAAAACCTGCACATGCTGCGAACAGAAGGTGCTTACTGATGAGAAAGTGATATGGCGTTGCAGTGCGGTGAGTCACTGCTGTGCACTGAGGCTGAGCCTTTTTGCTCACTGTACATTTGCAGAATTAACTATAATATGTCACGGCCTGGTGTTGCATTTCCTTTATGTAAGCATTGTAAGGTTAGCTGCTATTGACTGTTGGGCCTGGGCTGGGAGAGAGAGAGAGAGAAGCTGAACGAGTGATGCAGTGGGTCAACACATGTGCAGTAAAAGCTAATTATCAAGATAATGAAGAATGGTTCACTTGCTTGCTTTTTTTACAGACTTTTCAGACTTCTAGCTGGATTTAAAGGGACCGCTCCGTCATTGGTGCTTTGTGAATCGTATTCATGGCTCAAGGCAGTTACATCTTAAGAAATGTGTCAGGTAATTAGTGCTATTACTTTCCAAATAGCTTAAATGCTGTTTTTTGCTTGATGTGGATTTCTTAACGTTTTTCTATGTATAATGCACAAAATACAGTCAGCCTTTTGTTTGAAGGGATTATAATGGAATTTAAAGACTGCGAAGAAGTGAATATCTACATAAAATAAAACACATTTCTCACAATTAAAGTGTTCAAATTTGTAATTCAAATGCTGTTATACCTCTTTCATAAATTACAATTTTTACTGTCAAGTAAATGAATAAGAATTTTTTGTGAGGTCACTGGCAGAAATACTTGGAAGATGTCTGTGGCTGAGTAAACCTGCCAAGAGTATGGTTAGGCATTTAGAGGGAAAGTTGCAGGGTAATTATAGAGTAGCTTCAGTCTGTGAAGAGAGACATGCCATTTGCAGAGAAGTGTCTACTGAAAACAGAGTGTCTACACGATTGGTAAATTCTCCACTGTCCCTCCTCTTCTCGTGAGACTCTGGGGCTCAGAGACTTTATAGTCAAAAACACTTCGAGGTGATAGAAGGAAGGCTCTAGACTCGAATAGGAACCGTCGCTGATGATATTGAGGTAAGGAAAGAAAAAAGAGACTGTAAGGGCAGAAAGTATATAGCATAAAGCAGTATGATATTGTTTTTTTGTTTTTGTGAAGACCTTTGATTTCAGTTGTCAATATCACTGGTTTGCTGTTGTAAATTTAATGTCTAGTTTTAGAGTTAGTTTTAAACTTAATGCATAGGATATGTTTTTTATCATATGCATTTTTCATTTTTGGAGACTTGTGCGTTTGATTTCCCACTTTCCAGCACGGCGATTGGACTCTTTTTTTTATGCTGCAACAGTAATAAACTATGGCTATTTGGTCTAACAGGTCAAAGCACAGAAGAGTGCATTCCTAACTACCTGGGGATTAGGAGTTATCAGCCAGACGGGGACAACCTCAAGTGTCTGGATAGTTTTCATCACGGCACCACCATTAAGCGGCTAAGCCTTAAGAGGAGGCCCAGAGTGGCCATAAATAATGTGGAAAAAACACAGAGTGGCATCTCATCCAGCCATTCTGCAGAATCCTTGTCATCGTCTAGCAGTGATGACACAAGACTACTGGGTATGTCTTCTACAACCAGAGGTCGACCCCCTCTTCCTCCACCACACGGTTCCTCACTGGACAGCAAGCCCTCCAGAAATGAGGGACCGGCAGCATCTCACATACTTAATGAGTCAAAGCCGCAGCCTGCTGCAAGAACTCTTGCTTTACAAAGACAAAGCCCTGTGGTGGAAAAGACCATTGGGGAGACCCACAAACATTTGGATCAAGAGGGGATGAACCAGCCTCCACCTCAGCCACAACCCCGTCGACGACTGGCCAGCTTTGGAGGTGTAAGCTCCCCTGGGTCACTGTCCCCCTTCACTGGCCTGGGAGCATATAATCAGAACAACAATGGGAACAAGCCTACTGGCACAGGAGGGGATATGCATGTCCACCTTAGCTCATCCCTGGGCAGTAGAGGCAGCACAGGATGCCTTAGGCTAAGCCCACAGACCTCTGGCAGAACCACCCCAGTTACAGGTCTTGGCCCCATGCACCTGCAGCATGTCCGCGACCAGATGGTAGTAGCCCTGCAGAGGCTGAAGGAGCTGGAGGAGCAGGTGAAAATCATCCCTATCCTCCAGGTAAAAATCTCAGTCCTTCAGGAGGAAAAGAGGCAACTGGTCTCTCAACTCAAGAACCAGAATGACAACGAGGACGCAAATGATGTGATCTGGAAGAGATCATGTAGCATTGAAAGGTCTGACATTGGGAACAAGGTGAATACTGAGGAAGGACTTGAGGACATAGTGAGAAGTGACTGCACTGACCTTAGGGAGTTCAAGAAACTGACTGAAGAGATGCAGGCATTGGAAAGAACCATCAAGGGTGGACGTCTGCAAGTACTGCATGGAAAAAGCCATAGCTCTCTGCATGGCAAGGCTGTCAAGTCAGTTGCAGTTGGAACGGATAAAGATATAGATATCACCTCGTCTAAATCCTTGAAAGAAAACAAATATGTATACACTGATCAAGTGGAGATGAGGTCTGTGGCAACAGAGGTGTCTGAAGTTAATCTTGGACTTTACACAGATCGAGAAGCAGAGCTTGATGCCCAACAACTTACAATTGGTGCCTTAAAGGAGAGAATTTGTCACTTAGAAGCAGAGTTGAAAGAATCAGCTCTCCAGACAGAGATGAGTCGCCTGAAACTGGAACTTCAGGCTGCAGGTGCTAGGAACCGAGCAGATAAAACCTCCTTAGCTAGGCCATCCACTGTGAGCACAGGCACTCAGGCGAGGCCTCACACCACAACCCAGGGTGTGGGCAATCACACAGAGCTCCGGGATGCCAGCACAGGGGAGACAACAGAGATGAAGACTGTGGGAGTATCGTGTTGTAGGCCTGAGCTGAAGGATGTTTGCACAGGACCAGATGTACCCATGAGCCACTGGGAGGTCAGGGAACGAGTGGAGACCATGGAAAAGGGTGTGGGGATCCATGTTTTTACTAATTCACAAGGAGTTGGAATGGAGGTAAAGTTATGTGATGCAGAAACTAATACAGAGGTGCCAGTCGAGAATCTGGGCTCTAAAAAAAGGAAGATCAAGTATAATTCTGTGGCTTGTGGGGACTGCTCGGTTGATGTGATCATCTATGAGGCAAAAGACGTAGTCTCTCAAGGTATCGCCACAGATCAAGTTAGAGGGGTCGATCTGGGAATTATGGCATCACCCAAGACAGCTTCTCAGCGTACGAACACTGTATCCAGTTCTGTGTCTCGCTTTACCAACACCAGCAATGCCTTCAACACCGATTCCAGCACTAACACCGTCCTAAGTACCAAAGACAAACACACCAACACCACTCAGACTGTCACTAGGACAGTGTCAGTAGGCAACAGGGTCAAAGATATGAAGTGCTCCCCAGAGACCAGAACAATTGGTGTAGGAACTGCAAATCTGCCAGGAAGTGCCTTAAAACAAACACCAGGGACAGTCGCAAAGGTAACCAGAGACACTGGTGTTGGATTCACAAACATTAATGACAATTTCCTGGTTGGACTGAAAACCCGAAATATGGCCTCTGGACCGTCCCATATACCTGACCCCAGCAAGACGAGAAGCATCGGCGTAGGGGAGGGAAGGATACGGGATCTGTCCGTTTCGTCCAGTAAGCCGGCCCAGATGCCCCAGCAGTCTTCACAGTCCCAGTGGGACCCCGAGCTGAATCATTATATAGAGAAGATGCATAGGCTCCTCAAGGAGAATGGGGACCTCCTCACAGAGGACTACACTCACCACAGAGACGGGTTTGTCCAGCAGCACGGTAGCCGAGGTAGTGCCAGCTCCAAGCTGCCCTGCAATAACAAAGCTGCAGCACAAGACAGAACAGAAGTCCATCCTGTGGTTTCTCAGCCACCAGGTAACACTGAAGGGTGTCGTGGAAACGGAAAAATCAGTTCTTGTCAAGCGCAGATTAGAGATGGCACTCAAATACCAGAAAACACAGTATTGAGATTGTCAGTAGATCTTCAATGCTTGCAGACAAGAGGCAGTCACATAGTTCGTCTCATAGTTTTAGATAACACACAAAAATTTTCTTGGCTCGAGACACATTGTGTTCTTCTCTTATCCTTCATACATCACAACATCTCAAACACCAGACAACTGCACCCATTCCTTAAACTCCTGCGCACATACTGTACATCCTGTTGTTGTGCAGATATAGTGTTATTAACATTCTCATACCACAAGTACACAGGAAGAGGTTTCAGCCCTCTTCCAGGCTAAACTAGCCAGGTTTGGATACATAAGACACATAAACATTTCTTTACACTTAAATGTTGGATTATCATTATTATGTAATATACAGTATGAATATCTGTAATGTCATACTAGAACTATTCAAAAATATCACTAACTTCCTCTGTCTTTGTCACAGTCAGCAGAGAGTTTCAGCCCCCATCTCAACTTTCAGTTGATTCTTCTAAGGGTGACAAAGCAAACCCAGGATTCTGCCAACAGGGTGGCAGTGATTCAGAGGTCAAAAGAATGATACAGATGTTAGAACAACAGGCATCCTCAGCTCTGCAAGGTAAACATGCATGTGGTGTGAGTGTGTGTGTGTCTGTATCTTAGAAAGTTCATCTTCCTGTGAAGTGTAGTAAACATTAGCTGGGTAAGGATGCTGTCTGTGCAGAAGTAGTCTAGTTTATAAATATTTTATTTCCAGACCACTCCCGAGGCCCAGTTTAAACTTGTGTTAGGTTTAGAGGAAGTGGCTGCCTTTGGCCTGGCCAGTTTTACTTTCTGAGGGATACACTTGCAATGTTTGGAATGATATCTGGTTTTGGAGGCGTCTCGTACCACATACCAGTTTGTGGCTGAGGGTCTAAAATTGAATGGCTTCGTAGGAGGAGCTTGTGTCCAAGAGAGCTTTCTCTTTTCAAATGAAAATGCAAAGCCTCATGACTCTTTCCTGACTGAGTCCTGTGCAGATAGTGGGTTTGTATCTGATCCATTACACCGCAGATGACACTAATGCTGAATGAAGTGAGTGTGTTCATTGTTGTTTCTAGAGAGGTCAACTAATGCCAGTGTGCTGCGGTCTGTAATGAAGAAACAGAATGGTGACCAAGGCTGTAGCAGCAACAGGAAGAGCATGAAGTTTATGAGGGTGACCGCAGGGTAATCATCTAATTCCCAAACTAATACTTTACAACAACCCTCTAGGATTTGTTATCATTACATGTTTTCAGTATTAACTCTCGTGTTTTGTCTTTAGATTGGACCCCATGTCATCGTACGAGCTCTCCGCCGTTGAGAAGGCGAACTCCGAGGAAGGGGAAAGGAGGGGAAACAAAAAACTAAAGGAAGCTCCTCAGGATGGAACTCAAGCAAGAAAGAGCAAAGGTGGCTGCAGCAAGGCAGCGAAAGGTTCTGCAAAATCACACACACAGCAGAGGTAACGAGCAGGAGTCCAGGCGGTTTTAAAGCCGTAGAATCTCAGCTGAAGATTACTGCTATTATACTGTGTGAGTGTTACTTTTGAGGTCCGAACCCGTAACCTGTAGCATTTCATTCCTTTCAGGTGTAAGTTAAGCGAAAAGATGTTTTCTGCTTGTCAAGCCTTAAAGGTGCAGCTGAGTGATGACACGGCTTTATCCAGCAGGGACTTGGTATGTTTCGTTCACTGCTGTATATTCAGTGAAGGTCACAGTGTGTGTGGCTGTGCGTGTGTGCGTGTGTGTGTGTGTGTGTGTGTGTGTGTGTGTGTGTGCACATTTAATGGTATGTCACTGCATGGGTGTGGAGAGACGCTGGGCCAGGCTGTGTTGGAGTATGTCATTTAAAACGAAACGACTCTGGCATTGGATACAAAAAGCTCAGGAATGTGTCGGCTCTGTAATTTTCTCTCATTGTGTTCTTCCTGAACTTGAAAACAGGGATATTTGTGAGTGAAGGGGACTCTTTACTCTCGCAATGATTTGATAAACAGAACCAGAAAGATATTGAAAAAGAAACTTGAAATACCAAGAAAACTCTCAACAAACTTTCCTGTGGATTAAATGAAGAGAGGTTCCAAAGACGAGTTGCTGCTTTGTTGTGCTCTTTGTATTCTTTCATTCACATCCTTGTAATCAGTGTCATGCATTAACACGCTCGTGAGTTAACACATCCATTTGCAACAAATATGACCATCGTTAACTCCCGCTAATGCACTGTGTCTAACGGCGTCCAGAGTGCCGGCTGGCAAAGGCATCACCTGCCCCGCCTTCAACCTAGCCAATCAGAGGTAAAGTAGGGCAGGTCACGACTTCGCCATCCCGGAAAAAAAAAAAATGGAACGCTAGTATGGCTAATACATCTGGCAAGTCAGACACGTCTATGAATGTTTGAAGTTTGGTTTTATGACTCAGGTCGGGCAGATTCCAATAGAAAAAAATCACATTTTTATGGAAGTTGTATCTGCTGGCTCTGAAAAAGGTAACTGACAGTTCCAGACTGCATCAAAGGAGATCTGCGGCACATTAAAAAAAAAAAAAAAAAAAAATGAAGAAATGAACTTGAACTGGTTCGTTTTAATTTGTGTGAACGAGCTACTGTGAACTTGCACAACACTGCCTGTAATTAAAGGTACTCCTGAGTATTTTGAAGTAGTATTTGACATTACTGTGCACACTCAATAGGGAAACTTCCTGTCTGAAGATGACTTTAAAAACATTGTTTTACCTGGGGTTTTTGTATTCTTTTGTCCGTTGCAGCATGATTGTCTACAAACGCTCCAGACAGAGTGGTTCTCTGTGTCCAGCCACAAGTCCGCTGCCCCTGACACGGTGGACGACTGCTTGTCTGCATTTCGGGCGATCTCCCCCTCAGTCTTGCAGCATATAGCCAACATGGCTGACGGCAACGGAAACACAGCTCTGCACTACAGCGTGTCTCACTCCAACTTTGGCATTGTGAAGAAACTGCTTGATGCAGGTACAGTAACACTCACGGGGCAACGAGCGTTCTGACGTTGTCATCATTTCTGTCCCTCCTCGATGTGAGGAAACACTGACTGATTTACGAGAAGCCAAAAAAGATGTTTTTTACTGTCAGAGCTGTTCTGATAAGATAATAATTACAGCACACTTTAAAAGTGCGTGTACTCACTTGTGAAGTGGTTGTTAAAATCAAACTTTGTTGATCCTCAGATGTTATGTGCTGCTACAGCAGCGCCTGTATCTATAGTGCAGAAGGTATAATTTGTCCAAACAGTCTTTCTTAAGATTAGAAATGAAGATGTACTTTAGAAATCCACTTCAAAAATCATAATGAACTGCTCCAGCGTTTTCTCCAGCTGTGAGCAGGTTGGGAAGGGATCAAAAATTCAGAAATACGATTCAGAGCCAGGCCATTCAGAGGCTTTACCGAATATAAATTCAACCGGCAGGAGCGGAGGAGATGAAATACTCTTTCTTGTTTTTATCTAAAGGCCTTGAGCCTTCCAGAAGAAGTTGGACCCACCTCTGTCTGGTCTAAGGCCAGGTGGAATAGAAGCATATTATCAGGGAAAAAGTCAACAATCCTCTGTGTCACAGACATTTATCAGCATTATGTTTCCGGTGTTCCTGGTGGAAAAAGCATGACTAAAGCTTTTTATAATGTCGCTCCAAATGAAGTCAGATATCGCCTTGCCCTAAAAGGAAAGATGAACTACGTCTACAACATGCTTGTACGTAGAAAAGAAAAAGAAACCTTTTGAAAAACAGAGTCAAGGCAGTTTGATGCTTCGCAGGAGTGTCTCAGCTGCTCATTCTCTCTGTCGAATTTTAGCTGTCACAAAACACATTTGAGCACGTTTGATTGCACAGCAACAATGAAGCCACAGTCATCAGAGGACACTTTGAGGAACACTCAGGTGTGATTGTATCATAGCTGCTGTGCAATAAAAGCATGGCTTTTTTCCCACCTTTTGAAATGTTGAAATGAATGAAATTTGGTACTTTATTTGACGTTTTGACTCAGAAAAAGCTTGTTTTGTGCAGGTGCTTCTTAACAATATGAAACCTGCTGCAGTCAGTGCAGGAGGAAAAGGTTTGCAAGTACCACCAATAAATAAATGAAGATATAAACCTCTTTCCTCTTCACACCTTTCTGCTTCCCTCTCTTTTGTTGTTTCTGCTTGAGCACCGTCACCACAGAGGTGTGCAACGTGGACCAGCAGAACAAAGCCGGCTACACGCCCATCATGCTGGCTGCCCTCGCAGCTGTGGAAAGTCCACAGGACATGAGAGTTGTGGAGCAGCTCTTCACAAAAGGAGACGTCAATGCAAAGGCCAGCCAGGTGAGCGTGTCCTCAGGTGATGGTGGTGGATGCGGGATGTGTTCTACTGTCCCTCTGCATTATGTCCAATCAGCTTGCTGTTAATTCTTGAATAAATTGACTTCTTTTTTTCTTTTGGGTTATTTTATTTTTAGTTCAAATCTGATGTTTGCCAGACAGGGTTTTGTTTCTCTGTGCACATATGTGATTAAACTGGAGAAAGCAAAAGATTACAAACAAAAGAGGAATATAGATAACAGGCTGTGGGCCTATCGCGTCGACTTATTGGGAGCCGGCTAATCAGCAGTGAGTTTAGCATGGTGAAAGATAAGTCGTGCACAAATTGAGTTTTTTGCTCATTTGTGCATTTTTATCACTCGAGCGATAATATCTTTTTTTTTTTGCATGCAGGTGTTATCTTTAAGCCAGTTTTCACAGCCTTTTGATTCCAAATGTGTGTTTTACTGTATAGAAATCATTTCACACAGAGGTGAAGTTGGATTCTACATGAACCAAGAATCCCAGCAATAAATCTCCAGTGAAATGGTATATTTATGTACTGTATGTATTTTTGGTATAACACTCAATTTTATTGGTCTGTAATTTCCTAATAATGTCCTCTGAACTTCTCCTGGAAAGAACTGTGTAATTTCCTTTTACTTATAGGAAAAAGATTTACAGAGGAATTTTTCTCGAATGACCTCCTCTGTTTAAACTTAATATTCACTTTTTGTCGTTTAATACTGGAAACTGTGCAGCAGGCAGGAGTGAAAGGAAAAGTTCAGAAAAGCCTGTTCCAACTGTGACAGGGAGGGAAGGTGTGGAGATAAATCAGACACGCCTGCGAGCCAGAGGCCAGGGAATAACTAACAAAAGCAGCTGGAGGAGAACAGGTGGAGGAGTGAGAGCGAGTGAAGGGTAACTAATATAACTAGTCTTCATACATGTGATTTGTTTGCTGAACTGTGCAGGCAATTAATTGGAACTTCCTGCATAAATATCAATAAAATTGATCAACATTTGGCCTATAATTGGTGCCAAATTTCCTAGTTCTTTCCAGGAGAATTATTGGCTAATTATCAGGAAGTTACAGAACCCAAACTGAGCATCAGTGGGTGGATGTGCTGAGTGTGCATAGATCTTCAAAGTGTGACGAGTGAAGATCCGTCTGATTCCGCTGACGAGCTGGAATTCTGTATGTGAAACGTTAGAGACGTGCGGACTCAGCATCATTAACCCTGTTTCCTGCGTTTGACCCTCCAGGCCGGTCAGACCGCTCTGATGCTGGCCGTGAGCCATGGCCGGATGGACATGGTGCAGGCGCTCCTGGCGCAGGGGGCGGAGGTCAACCTCCAGGACGACGAGGGCTCCACGGCGCTCATGTGCGCGAGCGAGCACGGCCATGCCGACATCGTGAGGCTCCTGCTGGCACAACCAGAGTGTGATGCCAGCCTGACTGACAGCGTACGTGAGTCACTGCTTCTGCGAGCATCGTGGCTTCAAGCTGAGAGGCTGAAGCAACTTTGTCTCACGTGTGGCGTTCCCAAAAGACGAAGAATTTCCGTTAAATCTGTCAGGGGAGCAAAACCTCTCATAATGTGTGTGTGTGTGTGTGTTTGCAGGATGAAAGCACAGCCCTGTCCATCGCACTGGAGGCGGGACATAACGACATTGCAGTGCTCCTTTACGCACATGCCAACTTCTCCAAAGGACAGACGGGGGTATGTGAGCCGCACTTCACACTAACACTTAAAATAAGTATACATGCAGCTAGCCTGTTTACTGCGTGTCTTTATGTGTCTTAACAGGCGGCTGCTCGTCACGTTGGCAAGTCTCTCTCCTCCTCCGGTGGCAGAAATATGTTGGAATGAGGTGATGCCCCGAAGCCTGAATGGATGCTTTTCAAATATTATTTACGAGGTGTTCCAGAATCAAAGCGGCTAAAACAAAAGGCTAAGTTACGCCGGGATCAGACTACATGACTTTTCCTCTCTTTCGTTGTCCCACCTGACCGCAGCATCCTTCCTCCTCCTCCTCCTCCTCCTCCTCCTCAGTCATTTAGCAAGTCACACTGCACGAGCACAGACGCCCGGCTGTCGTTCACGATCGGCCATGACGCTGGTTAATGGTCAACCACAATATAATATATGCACGGCAAAGTATATTACTATTGTTTGTATCCTGCAGTCATCAATTATAGACTGTGCTGTTATTTTAAAGTTTCTTAAATCTGCTATCTTTAGTTCTCTTTGTAAATGATATTTATAGCAATATTTTATAATTACAAAAGAAAAACAAGATAAAAAAAAAGTTTGCCATCCAAGAGCATCAATAAGAAAATATGTGAATTAATAAACAATAGATGACAATAGCTAAAGGCTTGATTTTGTTAATTATTCTGAGAATAATACTTAAAATCTTAGAGCTAAGTAAACTTTGTACATCCATATTTTTATTGTAATGTAAAAAAAAAAGATTTATTTGTATTTATAAGTTGAGATTTTCGACATCTGTTCTGCTTTACTAGAAGAATCACGAAGCATGACGTATATTTTAAACATTTAAACATCGAAGCTACGTGCAGTTCCATGCAACTGCAGCACTTCTTGAGATTCATGGGAGATGATGTTATCGACGACATGTGCAGTAAAGGAATATTTCAACATTTTGGGGAAATCCACGTCTTTGCTTTCTTGCTGAGTTCAACCTCGCACTGCTCATCAAACATGAAAGATCAAACAAATGAGATGTGACGTGTTAATTAGCTTTCGAGGTGGTGGTCAGCGGGTTTCTTTGTACCTTTTGGTCAGAGCCAGGCTAACTGTTTCCCACTGTTTCCAGTCTTTATGCTAAGCTAAGCTAATCGTCTGCTGGCTGTAGATTCAATCAAACTCAAAGCAAGAAAGCAAAAAAGCATATTTTGGTTCACAAAATGTCAGACTGCTCCTTTAAGTGGTGTTTTCTGTGAATAAAGAGACGTCTCATCATCACTGCTTTCCTGTGTTAACCCTTTAACAGTCCTTCCAATTGGATTTGAAACGATCTTTAACATTCAGTTTACAGTATTACTAATCAAATTAAGCAAAACTGCTTAAACCAGCTGAAAAGTCAGTCTGCTGTGGCCTCACCGGGTCACCAGCATTTCTTTCTCTCATTATCAGTCCAGCTGACACCAGACTGATTCTCCATTAATGCCCAGCTCTCTGTCCTCACCTCCGTCCACCTCAGCAGGTGTTGTCCTCTGTGTCCATGCTGTCCACACGTTTTACTATCATGTTATCTCTGACTATTTCAAGGACGGGGCAGCGAGATGCTTTGACTTTTAAGCATCTTTTCAGAAGACAGACACAAACGACGGGCTCGTCGTCAGCTTGGCTTTTTGACCCGACAATGCAAATCACAGCCCGGATGGCTGATCAGAGGGTCCCATCCATGCTTTCGCTGCCGCAAATTAAAACTGTATTTCAGCTTTGTATAAGCTATAATTAATTTATCAGACATTCAAAAATAACCTGCACCCTGGTGCTGCTCAGGCTGTTTTAATGGAGGACGGAGCTGGAGAACAGAGAGACTGTGGGGTGATGTTGGCATTAAATGTGGGATAATACTTCAATTCTGCATCAGCCTGGCCACTGAGGCTGCCATTTAATTTTACAGAAGAACACTGACAGACAATGAAAATGTGATTGGTTATAAATTATAAGTCATAAAATAAGACCCGTTTATGAAGTGCGGATTGTTAATTTTCTCTGTTTTTGAAAGAAAATGTCAATCATAAAGATGTTTTTGACATTAGTGAAACATCTGCAGGGACTCAGCGGGGTGTCTCTCTGTCCCTGTGCTCTTGTCCTCTGCATCTCATCAGATGATTCACATTTTGTCTCTTTGCAAAGGTATTAAAAGACAGGGCAGAGGTATAAAACGATGCTGTCAGTCCTTACAGCGTGTCACCGCGTCCCATTACTGAGAGCCGTGCGACTGAGAGCGCTCTGAGTCATTTCCCAGCAACAGCAATAAAATACAACGATATACAAGGTCCGCCATCACAATCTGCAGTTGCCATGGCAACAGTCAGCGGTTTTCAGCGAGCGGTTCTTGGGATCATAATACTGAAATGATATCTTTATTTCACCGCAGCGAGTGAGCGAACCCAGTCACTTCCCACTGGCATCCAGTGTGAGCAGGAACTTCGCTGCTCTTTATTACCAACGAGAACACATTTTCATTTAAGGCGTCTTCAAAATCAAAACAACAACAGCAGCGCCATCCTCTTTTCATTCTTCACAACAATAATAAATGTCATGTGAAACTGGCATGCAGGGAAAATCAGCAGTGTCATGCAGATTAATCCCCCTGTGCACTGAGGCAAGAAACACGACAACTAGTGCAGCTTCAGTGCGCACACGGCTTCTGTTTCAGCATGTAGCATGTTCTCCACATCTGCTGGCTAATGATTAATTAGCCGGCTAATGGTTTATTATTTGATGCAGCCTGTCTTTGTGTGTATGTTCAGGGTTTCTGCAGTTAAACTGTTTGTTAAAGTCCTCTGCTCCGAAGCGTGTGCCTCTTTAAAGCTAAATACAAGACTCGATGCATCACACTATCATATCTCATTACACTTTACAGTGCATCTTGCATCTTGAAGTGCACTGACGGCATAATTTTACAGACTATGGCTAATTAGTCTGTCAGCTGCAGCACCTTAAACAGCACAGAAACTGGCTACAACTGCTAACAACATACTGTCTGCTCGTGGGCTGCAGTGTAAGTTTGTCTACTTCAGCTCAGCTGGGGCTCAGCCTGCCAGCTGCTGTTAATCAAGGAAAAATGGGAATTTCTGATATTTCCCCATACCCTTATTCCTTCCTTTTGATAATAAAAAGTTATTATATAAACAAACAAAACATTTAAAAGTTTTTTTCTTGGATGACTAAGTGTGATTTCACTTTAAATCACAGGAGACAGTAAAATACAGAACGATCTAGTAATAAAATCTGCATCATGGTGACTGGAGCGAATGTCACCAATCACATGATTTTTCTTTATAGTATGCCACATCACAGAGCTGAAACTACAATAGACATCACATCTATTTTCTCTTCCAGTAAATCCCAGTATACTGTCACCCCGCTGTCAGACGTGTAGAGTGAGCTACATGTTGATATAGGAATGCATTACAGCATGCGTCTTGTCGTCAAACAAGATGTGGATGAAATCCTGTCGACGTTAAAACTTGATGATTTGCTTGATCTCTGTTCAGCGTTTCTGCTTTCTGAAAGGACATGCCAGCATGGCGTGAGAGGGTTATCAGAGTGAGTTTTGGCTAAATGTGGAAGCGTTCAGAGTGAACTCATTCAACTGCAGCCAGTTGTCAAGATAAGATGGATTACCATCACTTAAAGGCCCCAAAAACACTTTTTTTCATGCAGCTTGTAGCTATGAGAGATGGACACACTGTTCACTGCCAAGGCGTGAACAGCTTTGGCTATTTCCTGAGAGATTTCTGTCATTATGTTTTTGTCAATGCTCCTCTTACTGGTTTGATGTGTGTGTGTGTGGGGGGGGGGGTTTCAGTTGGAAAACAGTCACGTCACATATTTCCGTGCACCAATCAGGATTTAGCAACAGCTGACAGAAGGTTTGCTTGCTCGTGTTGTCAAAGCCTTGATGAATAAGATTTTTCCTCCAAACTTTTACTTTGACTGTTGCTCATTCAGACCTGAATATTAACAGGCTGAAAGTACAAAGTTCAGAGTGTTTAACACAGTCAGGCCCACATTTGAAGTGTTTGCTAAAAGCATTTTATAATAATGAGCATTTTTTAAGGCCTTTAGTCTCGCTTTAGTCAGGCAGTGAGGGGAAATACAGTGAAGTATGACAAATGGCCTTGGCCAACAGAAGATCGACTCAGCCGCGTGGCATGACAGCACTGCTGTAGGTCAACTCGTGCACAGTGATTTCTCTCTGGTTCCACCGAATTACAGTCCCAGCCGCACAAGTCGGCACTGCACAAAAAGGCAGTGTTCTGTTATTTTGAGTGTGACCTTAGTCGAAGAACATGCAACAGGATCTTTTACCTCTGCCCTGCTTTCTTGTGAATCCCTCATTTCCTGCGCTGTGAGTTCTGACATGCTGTTTTCCAGCAGTCCTTTGCACATGTTGGGGGGGGGGGATTGATTCACAGAAACCAGATGTGTTTGAGTATCAGCCCCAACTAGAAAAAGTCCACTGTTGTTACTGAAATTGTTGCAGCACAGATTTTTTTCCCCTTGCTGTCTTGGCACAGAAATGAAGTGTAATCTGATATTAAGGCATTAATCACCCTGCTGGAATTCTGGGGCTGCACACACAAACGCAAGGGCGAAATCTTGACAGAGTCAGGGTATAAGCTAACAGATATGGGCCTAACAGGTTATTTACAGCTGCTTTATGTTGCAGTTAGAAACATCTATCACCAAGTTAAAACAGCACAAATGGCTAATGTTGCTGATTTGGGAAATGAAGCTGCGCCTGTAGGTATGAGCTGTTCTACCAAACCAGAATCGGCAGGTTGACAATCTGAGGCAATCTAGAAGTAAACAGTTACCTCGCGGGTCAGTCAGCCTCCTCTCTGCATCCAAACGCACCTGGCACAGTGTGCGCTGCTTTTGTGAAACCGTCAGTCATCATTGCGTTTCCGTCTGACCGTCAGCTACTTGTGGGTAATTAGGACCATGCCTCCGCGCGCCCTGCGCACACACGTTTCAGAGAGTCAACTACAATGACAACCCGGTGGGAGCACGGTTGGCTGGTTTATATCTGACATGTGTATCAGAGACGATGCATTCAAGCGGACTGTGTTTGTGTTGCGTTGACGTGCCGGTGATCAGATTGTGCGTCAGAGACTCGCTCATGGCGCAGGAACCAAAAACTTTGGCAGCCTCCTGAGCCGCACACAGCTGTTGTGTTCACTGCTGCTGGTTGACATGTGCACCAACACGAAGCAGGAAGAGTCCAGCAAACACTGTGAGCACCCAGCGCGTTTACCACTGAACACTGAGGAGAACTAAAAGCTCTCTTTCAGCTCTTGGAGAATCTGCTGGCGTGTCTGGTCATTACTGGGAAGGGGATGAGGGCAGATTTCCATATTTCATATATTTGAGGGGACGTGACCCCCCCGTGGCGAGAACGCGCCTACACGAATGTGCTCACACTTTATAAAGCATGCATGTCGCTGCAGGCTGGACTCATGTTTCCAAGCTCACTGCATTGGTTGACGCAAAATGGCACGCTCCCTCTGAAATGCAATGCCACATTTAAAAAAAATAATAAAAACAAAAATGGACCCGATAACTTTAACAGCAGGGTAGGAAGAGGGAAAAAAAACGTCTGGCAGCAGTCGATATTAAAAACATGCAGAGGGAGACAAGCTCGGGGCCTTCCAGAGTCAGGAAAAAGACTTCGGAGAGCTGCAGACAGGAGATGGGTATGGCATTTCTATTTTCCCCCAGCCCATTGATTTGTATATGAAAACATAGCGCTTTTATTCTCCCCCCTTCTGGGCTCTGCTTCTGAGTGATCAGCTGATGAAGAGACTAGCAGCTCGCCGCTATGCTGGCTTGCTAATTCTCTCCCCCACAGCTGCAGCCGATCCTGATAGCCAGCCTGCAGATTGCAGTCAGGTAAATATCCTCCTCCATGTCTTTTCTTCTCAGGCTCAGGATTCAGCCAGGCTACATCGCATGGGAAGAGAGGAAGAGATGGATAAAATGTGTGTGTGTGCTTGTGTGTGTGTGTGTGTGTGTGTGCGTGCGTGCGTGTGTGTGTGTGTGTGCGCGCGCGCGCCAGGGAAAGAGAGCGAGTGTCTGTGAGTTTATTCGTGTCTGTCTGTGTGAGTGTGTGCGCGCGCGCGCGTGTCTGTATGTGTGTGAGCGAGAGCAAGGGGAGAGAGGGAGTGTGTAGGTGTGTGTTGTAACAGATGAGAGGGAATCTTTGCCAGATTAGTCAGGGAAGAGGCAGGCTTGTTAGGAGATAGCACAGGCATGGAGCATCACATGCACACGCTGACACCCTTCCGCTCACACATGCACAGTCAATCAGGCGGCTCTCAGCTGCGTTGTACATCTTTGAGGATTACCCTCCATCCCTCCAGTATTCCGCTGGAGCGATTGCAGCCCCTTAGAGAGAGTAGCGGGGCTCTCAGAGCCTACATTTGAGCCGAGCGATGATGAGCAGGAATTCTATTGTCATCTTTCTAGTGTTGTTGTCTCCTCCAGCTCAATGATCTGCCGTGTCTTTTGTGCAGGCATGCGTTTTGGTTTTGTTTAGTTTTTCCTGTCACTGTATCACCACCAGTCCTATTCTTTTTTTTTTTTGGCTTGGAAATTATTTTTCAGTCATAATTGTGCATGGATCCGTTCCTGCTCCTCTCACCACTGTGTGCACAATGCATGTTTTCAGCATGCTTTCATCTCTGTCCTTGAGAAATACATCTTCACAAGCGCATGCTCTATTATATGATTTGAATGCTTGTGTGTGTACTGCATGAGCCTGTATGATTGATGCATCAATATTCTGTTAGGATTGGACAGCATGCCTTCCCTATTTCCTCTCTCTTCTCTCCAGCCGGGGCTGCTGCTGCTGCTGGAGCTGTTTGCTGCATGCATACTCATGTTTCTGGCCTCTAATTGCCTTTGTGGAAAATACAGTGGTTGCAGCAGATATTCGTAAGGGACCGATGGTTGAAAATAACTCAGGATGCAGCATGCGTCCTCGTCGAACGGCATACACCTAAAAGCATGTGTCTGCCTCAGTTTTGTGCATGATCCAGGGAAATGTGGGTTAATATTCATTGAATTAATAACACGGCTTCTTCAAATGTATTCCCATTCATTGTGCATTAAAAAAATTCTGCCTCCCCTCGACAATCATCTGACATCAAAGCCTGCAGATAGAATAATCTGCCCTAAATTTGCAGAGACAGCACAGCAGTTGGGTCGCTCCAGTCCATGCAAATTCAGATGCTTTTGTAATAAATAAATAAACCCTCTTTCATTTGAATACAAAACCATACTCTGTAATTCTGAGTGCTTAAACTCCAGCCGGTACTGCTAATTAGCTGGAGACTGTGAGTGCCTTAATTTTGGGGTTTTAGACTTATATCTTGGTGTTTGAAGCCCTCAAGGTTTCTATCTTTCTGGCAAATGAATGCTTGCGAACATATGTTGTGTGTCGCAGTTTCTGAGCATCCCATAATGTCACACGAAAGTCAGAGGAAGAGTTGAAATGAATGGAAAAGGAAGAGTTTTTAATTGAAAATCCGTCTTTCCTCCCCGTCCCCAGTTTATATTGTCCTTGTGATGCTGAGGTATGAACTGAATGACAAAGGAAGGACATGACAGGCTTTTTGTGGACACTATAAAGTACATGTTGTCTATTACAATGTTCCATTCAGCTTACTCTACCCCCTGTAAGTTTCTTTGAGTGTGTCAGATGTCCCCCACTCAGTGCTCCTCTTCCTGCAGCCTGAGACAGGAGAGAACGGGTCCCTGGAGGAGATGGAGGAGGACATCAGTCTGAAGAAACGTAAGAGCGATCACCATGGGGAGAAAGAACTGCAGGCCGGCCAGGAAACTGGCGAAAAGGTCAAAAGGAAGCGAGGACGCCCACCAGCTGAGAAACTGCCTCCAAATCCACCTGAACTCACCAGAACGCTGAGCACGCTGGTAGACATGGTTATCAACTACAAGGACGGGTGAGGACGCTCAGTTTTTTGACGCTGTGATGCAACTATATTAACTGTTAGTCACGAACTAGCTGAGGAAAAACATGCCACAGCGAGCCCGGGGTCAACACGAAATCACAACAACAATCACAATATCAATCTACTCCTTATGAAGACAAATTTATTTTTACATTACCTCAAAATACTGAAGAAAATCACTGCCTATAATCCCAATTAAACATGTCAGTTATACAGTTACCTCAATATATGCAACATTTATAAACACATTTTTTTCCCAAATAGTCTGTGTGGTGAATTATTGTAGGCTAATAAGACTCTGGCTGTGTACTTTACTACTTTAAGCATACATTTTACTTGTACTACATACTGCAGCTGCAGCAGATTTGTATTGTTGCAGAATGCACACAATTAGGGGTTACTAGTTTGTTATAAGATTGTACTTTAAACTTTGACCCTCTTGCTCATCCATCCATCCAAGTATGTGATTTGAAGTGGGTGCTAAGACTTGTGGGTCAGAGTAGCGGTGCTGGCTAGCATTCTGCAAAATATTAGCAGATGCAGTAGGATGTCCTGGTATTTTTGGCGTACTATGTATTAGGACATATTAGTTTTCTGGCATACTGAATAGTACAGTAGTACGGGTATTGAAACACAGTCTGAGAGCAAACATGCTACCAGCAGCTGTACTCAGGCACAGTGCTGCTTTGAGCTAAATGCTAACATTAGCATGATAACATGCTAAGGTTAATAAATAATTTTCACCGTCTTAGATTAGCATGTTAGCTAACATTTGTCAATTAGCACGAAAAACAAAGCGTAGCTGATGGTAATTCCAGTAGTTCTGCAGGGTTTTTTATATATTTGTCGCTGAGCCGTCTTTCAAGTTTTGCAGTTGCTGAGTGAGATAAACAGCACACATCAACATCAACTCTTCCTTCTTTGCTGTCGTTCATGCATCACTTCACTTACCGCTGGATCGATCTTAAAGCTCAAGCATAACGATTGAATAGTCTTACAAGTATTTTCTTGTAGACTTGTGAGTGCTGTTTGTGTTGATTCTGCCAGGCTACGAAACATCAAAGTACCTCCGGTTGGGATTGTAGCAAGAAGATATTTTAACTGATTTATATTTAACGATGTGATTGAATCATTTACTTTGAATAACAGCCTTAAAAGCCAAAAGCTCCTCTGAATTGGATTTAGCTCTCATCTGATAGTGGCATAAGTCTTGATCTCTGTGTAAAAGACATTATTACCTGCTTTGACCATTCTGGGCTTCAATAAATGTCAGTCATATACTGATCAAACAGTTTCTTGATCAAATGAGATTACGTGACCTCTCGCACTGTGTTTCCAGGTTGGGTCGACAGATCAGTAAAGGCTTTGTGCAGCTTCCCTCTAAGAAAGAGGTACCTGAGTACTACGAGCTGATCCGAAAGCCTGTGGACTTCAGAAGGATCAGGGTACGTGTCACTGAATACCCTCGGGACTCAGATGTCATTGCGACGATATCATTATAATGACATCTGCTGAAAGAAGCTCAAACACACACAAAGCTAACTAGCTAGCGCATTTGAATGACACCACCAAAGGGACCGAGTCCAAAAATCATAGAAATTGACACGAATACCAAGCTATCAAGAGAGGAATGGAATAGTCCAACATGCTAGCACCTTTACTCTGTAGCTCTTTACCACACATACACAGGTAAGGCCTCACTTAACAAGCTCGTTAGCTGCAGAAGATGTGAGCCGTGAGGTTGGGATTCAGCTGCACATCAAAGGGCTTAAAAGATGGAGAAGATCAAAAATTGATCAAATCACCTACTCACGCTCATGTTACCCGAAACCAGTAAAATATGCATGTCCATATAACGCTGAGCCAGAGTCCTCTTTGAAATGGTGTTCATGAAAATGGTTTTCTTTAAAGTTGCAAACATGAGAAGCAATCTAAGCGGCTCTTGCAGCAGACGACAAGTGGCCTTAATTCACATACCAGAGCAGCAATACTGAATCCTCGTATGGTACATATGAATGATGAATGGTGTTCTTTTTTATTCTTATTATTGTCAATGAAGACGAAAACCAACGACGTCTTTGTCCGTCTCTCAGATGCAATGATTTAGTTCACACAGATGCAGCAGCGCACACTCGTGCAGTGGAAAGCATGTTTAACGATTCAGGTGATTATTAACATTTGTGTGGAAATCGCCATGAATTGTGCACTTTTAATTGCACCTGCGTGTTTTAGCTCAATTTTGGTCAGACGTTTCTCGACACACCAGGTTTAAAAACAGTGAATGTTGACTTTTCCACTTCTCCAATTTTGTCTTTTTTTATCTTCCTCCTCTATCTTATTTTCCTCCTCTTTCCACCACTCATGTACATTTAGTCCACCCAGCTTGACCCAGTTTTTATGCTAAGCTAAGCTAACGTGCGGCTTAATATGTAGCACCAAAGCAAATAAGCATATTTCAGTAAAACTTTAAGTATTTCTTAAAGATGGGAGGCTCAGTTTGGGTTTGTATTTGAGTGTTTTGGGAATGTATTTTGTGTTTTTCCTTATAATAAGACCTTCTCTTGCACTACTGCTTATTAAATTATTAACAGCTGATTGTTTATTGCGTTGAGGTTTTGATACTGACCCTCTGCTTCACAGGAGCGTGTGCGTAATCACAAGTACAGAAGTGTGGGGGATTTGGAAAAGGATATTTTCCTCCTGTGTCACAATGCTCAGACTTATAACCTGGAGGGATCTCAGGTGAACCCCGAGGATTTCTTTCATTTGAAAGCAGCAAAATTGTGTTTACCACACTTTCCATGCTGTTACTGTAGTTGTAAATGGGCTTGGATCTTGATGCGGTGAAGAACAACCTCTGTTTGTGTGTGTGTGTCGCTGGTGTCTCTGTTTACAACTGCAGATCTACGAGGATTCAATTGTCATTAAGTCTGTTTTCGAGAGCGCGAGACAGAGAATTGTCACAGACGAGGAACAGAAAGAGACGGTTCGCGCCAGTCACAGCGATAACGGCGGCAGAGCTGAAGACCAGTTTGTTCCATCGGCAGGTGAGAGTTAAAACATCGGGAGGCCTGGTGAGCAAAATGACTCCAAATGTGGTTAAAAGTGCTCACATCCTTACATTGAATTCAGCTTTTGTATGACTGGAGCGTGTGAAATCCTTTGTTTTTGCATTCGGCTCATCCTGTTTTTCTCTTTTTGTAACCAGTGAAACCATTACCAGTGCAGCTAAAGAAAGGGAATAAGGAGGAGAGAAGCAGAAATACCATGGCCAAGAGGCTCCACAGTGATTTAGACAGTGATGAGGATCTAGAGGATAACACCACAAAAGATGAAGGTTGAACTGAAGGGCCTGCCATTTTTTTTTTTGTATCCTGGTTCATTCTCTTCCCTTTTCATCGGTTTCTTCATTTTTTAAGCAAAAGAAAGGTGTTTGAAAATAAAAAGGAAACGACCGCTCAAAGAGACGTGCTTACGGATCAGTGCTTTTTCTTTCAGACGCCACTCAAACAGGTCTTGCTGCACATAGTGCTGTTCTTTTAATTTAGCTAGTCTTTTACAGTAATTTCCGTTTTACCTGCCTTAGTCCCTGTGATTGCTTCTGCAAATACCCTGTAAAACACCAGTTTCACTGACTGTTTTTAGTCCATATATTTGATTGTATGAAATGCCTTCATATGTCTTGGAGCATGATATGTATATCTCTCCTGAAGCTGGCTCCTCCTGAGCAGCGCCTGCTGATGACAATGTTGATGTGTTCAGGGCTCGAGTTTTGAAGCACACGGGGGAAGGTCATTTTTTAAAGACAACGAGAACAAACGGACACTGTAAGTTTAAAATCTCTGAATGTGATTTTAGAGATGATACATCTTTGATAAGAAAAAACAAAAAAAAACAGCCAACGTATGAAGTCAAAGAGACTATACTTGATGGAACAGGTTTTGGTCTGATCAAGGGTACTCTAGTTGGACATTTGTATCCTTGTGCTACAGTACATACACATATTGTACAGTTTGTGTGAAAAGTAAGTAAACAGTCAAATTTCTTTTCATTTACTCTCCTGGGTGGGGGGTGGAAGACATCATTGTTAAGACAATCCCTGGAAACATGTATCACTTAAACACTTGCAAAATAAATTTTACCAAAAAGCTCCACTGGTTGGTCATTATTGTCAGTATTAACAGAATTAGGATATAAAATGTGTTTGTGGAGGTGTAGATTTAAGTACAGTATTTATTCAGTCACATACACTAATTTAACCTCAATATTAAGGCAGCATTATCCATTTAGAGTATAAATACTGTGTGGAATATGTATTTTTGTCAATGTGCCAATAGGTGGTGCAAGAGAACTATATCACTGTATTTATTTAGTGTTTTTTAGCACACACTTATGTAACAGCGTCGCCTCTCATTTATGTCCTGAACCAGTTGTTTCTCCACTTTATTTTCTCTATTAAATGCAGTAATTGTGTTAAGGGGAACAGACACAGAGAGGTGAGAGGTTTAATGGAAGGGTAAATGGGATGGGAAAATGAGCCAGGCAGGTCTGGAGAGGAATCTGGAGAGCTGCTGGACTCAGCTGAGGTGCAAGGACGAAGGGAGGGGTGACAGAGGCGGGACAGCAGACAGAAAGGAGGAATTCAGTCCCCGAGAGCAGACGGTAACTGGATGCAGAATAGCAAAAGTGGTAAATAACTGGCTTGCAGCGTGGGGTTGAAGCGGCAGGGCTGAGTCTTTGTAGGAGGCTTGATTACAGGATGGGATGCAGCTGGTGATGCTCGGCTCTGCCTTCAGCACACCTGTCTCCACTCAGACAATCACATGGACACAGAGAGGAAGAGAGAGAGAGACACAGGGAAGGGGAAAGACAACAGCTGAGACACGGCCGCCGCACTGACAAATTGATAAGCATGTGATGTGTTTTGGACAGCACTTGCAGATGAAAGTTCACAGGAAACACTTGGTTGAAACACAAACTGACAAACAAAATGCAGAAAAAAAAAATACCTGCCAAGAAATACAGTAATTTGTCATTTTTATCACCTCTACCACTATGTGGCCACAGTCAGAATGTGTCCCGCTCACACTATCTATGAAGAGCCTCCAGCTAGTTAATAACACTTATTGCAAATGCAGATATAATTTCTTTTACAGCAAATAAAGAGGTGGACACGTAAGTAAAAGATGATGAAATACACGATTTCCAGCATCCACAATATTGCACAAGCTGCCAGAACTCTTTCCCCGTGTGCTCATGCACCCAGATGTTAATTCATGTTTATGATCGTCCCTCTCATGTGCTTCACTCGTATCCTCCATTGTAATTGCTTCATACATCATGTGTCACAGGGTCCCATCTGTCGCCATGTCACCGGCAATCTGTGCTCGACTGACCTTTGAAGAATTTCAATTGACCTCATTTAAAGAGGCGAAACGGCACCAATCAAATCGCGTGATGACTGTAGGCCTAAGTGGTACACGGTTAGCATGGACGCCTTCTCCAACCCATCATGCTGTAACGTGCAAGTAACTCAAGTAACTGTGGCAAGTAACTCGTTACGTAAGAGAGATTATTATAACCAGCACTTCTAGAAGTCACTGATGAACATGAGGCATCGTCGTTTCATCTGTACATACCTGAAGAGCAATAATTTGTGTTTTTATGGGTTACTGTTTCTTGGCTGGGTGCAGTGATGAAGATAATCGTCTCCTGGCTCCTTGTCATACTTGATGGACAGATTGGTGGTAGAAATCTTTTCATCTAACTCTCAATAAGAAAGCAAATCTTCCTAAATGTTGACCTATCCTTTTAAAGCTGCATAAAGTCTTTTTTTTTACCACTAGGGGGCAGAAATGTTAAAAAGCAACTGTTCTTAAGCTTTTACCTTTACCTGTCAGCAATAATGCATCCAGGGGATACATGAATGTGTCTTTGGGGTCTCTTTATGACCACCTGTTGAATAATTACACCATTTTAGGCCTGGTTTGGTCAGAAAGCGCCTAAGAAAAACATCTGTTTGCTGTGGCTCCTCACTGCTTCACAGAAAACAATGGCCATTTGCATGTTGGAGAGCAGCTTCACAGATTTATATTAGGGAGAGAGCCTGTGGGATTTTTCCATATGGGCTTAAAAAAAAAAAAAAGAAGCTGACAGCAACAACAAGCTGCAGCCTGAGCGGATCCTCTGTGGGATTCTCAGGTCATGCACAACTTTCACATGTTTGTGTCAGTGTTGATATCAAAACTGTCACTTAAAGGGGCTTCAGACAGCTGTTTCGGTGCAGCAGGGTGAGTCGTTGGAGTAAATGGTGTGGTGGATTAAGATTCGATGACATGCCTCCAGTGCATGAGTTCATGTCATGGCAAGGATATGAATGAATGTATTATACGAAGGCATGGCTACACACTCGAGCAGGCAGTGACACACACTGCGGTCAGCTTGAGTTTACTTTTTGTGGATAAAAATACATGCAAAAGTTTGACATGATAGTAGTTAATTTAGCTTGAGGTTAACAAGGTGTGTGGCACAGGTGTTTCACATGGCAGCAGGGATAGAGTAGAAGGGGGAAAAGTGGGCCTGACTATTTGGGAAAATCCTGGAATAAATTTTTTTATGTCCAAGTAATTAGCATCGTAACTGCATCCAAACTGGCTGAATAAGTTGGATGAGAGACTGAGCTTTGCATCCAAAAATAAATATTTCTGAGGCCCCTCTCACCCCTTAAAAAGGCACAAAATGGTTTAGTCCACCCCTGCACTGGGATTCCTCATTAAACAGCCAATCAAGCTGAATGACTTGCATCTGAATGTGCACTGTGAGTCATGTCTCTCCCCCCCCCCCCAAAAAAAACATGGTACTAAAAAAGAAAAGACATAAAAGGAAAAAGGAAAAGAGAGAAAAAAAGGAAAGAGACAGAAAGCAAACTGAAGAAAAGATGTGACCACAGTTTCAGAATGATTTAAGATAATATCAGCAGTTTCTATTGAAGGCAGTCATCCAGGAGCTTGGAGCATATTTGCATCAGTAGCATAAATTAATCCGGATCATAGTATCATGTGACACAGAGAGCGGAGCAGCAGCAGGTCCCTCGCCTTTCACCGAGGACTTGTGACAAGTCGAGCTCACGAAGTGGCTGCCGGTCCTCGCAGTAAAGACTCTGGAGCAATGTTTAAGCCCTTTACCAGTAAGACAGCGTGGCAGCTTTGGTATCAACGGATTCATTGCAGCCTCAAGATTCATATGATACCACTGCCCTCGTTTAGAAACTGATCCCGCAGCAGCCTTGAAAAGACACGCTGATGATCCACCATCACTTTCAGAGGCTAAAATGAAAGGCCAGTGTGAGAGAATAATTTTAATTTTAAGATCATGGTGGCAAAGGAAGCAGAGTTTATTCTGTTTTTCACTTTTAGGTGGTTAAATCATGCAGGGCTCCCAGTCGGCTGCAGTTTGAGTCACTGCATTGTGGGTTTGACAGATTAAATGTTCTGACTTTACACTTACACACTACAAAGCTGATTCTTTTTGTCATTTTGTTTCTGTTAATAAAACACGATGAGTGAAGTCTTGAGTTGTCTTTTATTGCAGTATAAAGACCATTTCCTCAATGTCTGTGTTAGAAAACTATGGTGTTTTCGCCTTGTCTCATACCTTGAGAGCAATAAATACTTAGAGCGTGAAGAAAATCATGTTTTCATAAGCATGATACTCCAAGCAAACCTCATTTAGACACAGCAAAAGTATCATACAGTAACTGTAGGCAGCAGTACGCTGAGAAGAGAAGCACATATCACAGATTATTAGTATTATTAGATGTTTAAATGTGACATGAATGCTTCATTTTTGAGCACCTACAGATTCATGTCGTCACAGTCGTTGGCGCAGTTGTACATTTTCAAAAGCTGCATGAAAGACGTGGATCAAGAGAAGACGGGGGCCCACGGAGACAGACCCACGGCGGATGTATGAGGCCCAGAGTTTTGTGCTGCACCCGTGAGTGCCAGCTCCTCCTCTCTCACACCCTCCTCTTCTTCATACAGCCGAGCCTTTGAGCTAAGAGCTTTATGATGGTAAAAGCATACATTTTTAATGCACTCTCTCTGGCAGCATTTATTAAGTGGGACTGCTGAAGGCTGAAGCCACAAACACAGTTTTTACCTGGACATCTCAAAGACAGGTGACAGAGGAGAGAAATGGCAGGAGAAAACTAACAGAATTACAGTTTTGTTTAATTGTATGTGGCGATAAATTATTCGGTTGGGGGAATTCAAAGGCGGGCCGTGCCTGCACCATCATGGGATTCATCATTTAGCTGTCAGTCGTCGAGTTGAAGGTAACCTACTGGTAGTTGTGTTTCTCAGGCTTGTGACTGGACAGTGTGGTTTCAGAGTTGTGATCATCTCGCCGCCTGTTGGTTTGGCTCTTGATAGCGCTTCCATTGTCATACCAGTGGAGATTTTTTTTAAAACAGTACAGACACATGCGCTCGTCACCACTCACACACTCATCGCATACTTACTGACCTCCACAGAGACACACCCTGTTTATTGTCCTCTTCATTTAAACGTTAAGCTTTATTTGCACACTATGTGTGGACTCCCTCTTTTGTCACATACTTTCAAGCTCCTATGTGACGCGAAGCAGCTCATTATTGCAGAGCTGCCTGACAGCCGACTCACAAGCTTGGAGGTCAGGACATCATTAGAGTTGCCACTGGCAACTATATGAGTAGATTTCTGTTGCACAGTCAAGTCAGAGGAATCCAAAGATGGCCTGAGAAACAGGACCTAAAACAGATGCTTGGCCATGTTCTGGAGGATGTTTTGGCAGAAGAAAAATGGGAATGAAGTCGTAAACAACGGGCTAACACAGAACCAAAACAACCATATTACCTGAACTCAGAAATAGTTCAGATTTTCTTAGTAAGCAAGAATAAATAGAGACTCATATCTCACTGGAATAATCTCTCATACATAATATATATAGAATCTCATAAAGAGAGAGTTTATGAAGCAGCTGAAGAGGTTATTCCTGAAGGTGGGCAGACAATAACAAGTAAGAACAGAAAATAATTACTCTCTAACTTTCTTTCTTCGCAGTGCAGATGTTCCAGTATGAACTGAGATTTACTCTCAGCCACTCTGGGGCCCAAGTCAGTATCATAACGATGGTTATGTGTCGACGTTCCCAGAGGATGAAGGCTTCTGACCAGGCTGACCTTTATGTGAGTGAGAAATCTTGATTAGCCAATAGATGAATTACTGTGAAATCTGGTCCAGTCTTTCATGTCCCCTCAGGTCAGAATTCCAATTTGCCCATTGCTTTGATTTATGTCTGAATACCTGCGTCAGCTGGACTTCATTTTTAGCGCTGATTAGGAAATGTTAGCATTGGTAACACTCGAAGCTAAGATGGTGAACATGGTAAACATCAGCATGTTACGAATGATGTGTTCACGTGCACGGAGATAAGTAAATGTAGATGATATTTGCGAAGATCTTAGCATGCTGACATTAGCATTCAGAGTGTAGCGCAGAGCCCCTGCATGGCACTCTGACACTGTGTCTACACGGGAGGATTAGCGTTAGCAGCACGTTAGCAGAGCAGCAGCTCCGGTGCTCCATCTGTGTCTGCAGAGGATGCTTTCTGGCACAGGGCTCAGAAGCGAATGCACATTCTCTCTAGTTAACGTTATTTAAAGTAAAAAAATAAGCTTTGGTTGGCGTTTAAATGCATAAAGCACAAGTAAAACAAAGCTTGTTGCTGCGTTCCAGGTCCAATTTAAAGTGTCTATCATCTTGTTCAGTCAAATTCCATTTACTGCAGTGTTTCCCAGGTGGAATGAGATAATGAAAACTAAATAAATCAATTTACAGTACTGAGATATGCTTCTTAACGTTTAATGAAGTGCAGTGTGGCAGAAGTAAAAAGCTCCTCCCAGATGTTTAGAGATTAACATCGTCCTCAGCGAGGAGCCGCTAAAAGGCGAGGGCTCTTACAGTGTATAGCTCTGGGAAACAAAGTGGCACGTACAGTATGTCTTCTTGATGAAAATCTCACATAAAATGACACATAAACCTAATGGAGGAGCAGGGATGGAGATACACCTGAAGGTAGAGGCGCTAATGGCTTTTGGAGATTAGTGGGCCCAGAAGGTGACTTTAATCTGTTGAGAAGACAATCCATTTTCTCTGCCCCCATAGGACACAGATTTAATAGATAGTTAGTCTGGTCCAGATTTCACTAATCAGCTGTAATATCAGTCGATCACATTTGGTCTTTCATTGTTGGCCTTGGAAGAGAAAATGTCAGCACCTACATTTATCTTTCATTTTACGCTTCATTTGCCAGAGTTAAGTCATTTTGACTTCCCCGTCATTTGTTTGACGTTTGACATTTATTTTAACCTCCTGCAGATGGCTGACAGATATTTTTAAAAGCCTGCAGAGTTGGTCGTTTCTTTGCTCTGACATAGGAAGCCCGACTATTGAAGTCACAAACTCAGAGAGCGCTGAAAGGTTGCTTTATACCGAACAGGAAAACACATCAGCTGCCTTCAGTGCACGTACAATTTGTGTGATAGAACTGCTCCATCAAGAAAAGAGAGCAACACTACTGGATACAGCAGCTTGAGGAATAATAACCTGAATGTAAAAGTCAATAATTCAATGATTGCATTTTCTAGGTCTGTGTCGCTGCTTTCTGCTTCACTGAAAACACACAGCGCACCTAAAAACTTTATGACCTCGGTGACAACTTGACCTCGCATTTCGCCCGTGCTTTGGCATTATGCCGCATTTTCATTGACATTTTAAGGTATTTTATGTGTATCATAGTGGAGATATTCTGTAAGAATGAGGTGGGAACTTTCTGATTTAACTGTATTAATAGATGCAAATGTTTGAGGTGGGCTGCAGGAGCATCAGCGTCAAAAGAGCCAACCAACTTCCCTGGTGTTTTCAGTGATAGTGATGGCCGGAAAGTCATGATAGAGTTCTTATTTTGAGTTCAACTTTCAGTCAAATATATGCATTTTATGATTGAATGAGATGCCATGAGGTGAGATGATGATGATGGTATGAGCATATCACATCAAATGGCATATAAGATTGTAACAGGTATCATCCTGTAGCAGTGCCACCTGAACCTGGAAGTGCGTGAGTCTCAGATTCAGGGAGGGAAAAGCAAAGTCACAAAGCTGAGGTAGTTACTAGGGGGTGGGAGAACAGGTGAGGTCAAAAGCAGAGAGTTGTGCATGAAGGCGAAGAACAATCCAGCAATGAGTGAGTGACTGAGAGCTGCTTAAGTATTGTACTGATTAATGATGAGTTCCAGGTGTGTGTCAGGTGACTGAGCACATGGGCGTGGCTGACTGGAGCCGTGAGAGGCGGTGGCAGCAGATAAGGAGTCGACACATGTGACAAAGACGCATAGATTTGCATTACAGGTGTGCTCATCATCCTCGGTCTGACTTCAATTCTGCTCTTCTCAAGCTCCTCATGAGTCCCAGGATGGCAGAGCTGCTGCTGCCGGAGAGTTCTTCACCCCAGAGGAAGCCCCACATGCTCCTTCATCAGACCTCTTCCAACAGACGAGCCCTCTCTGATCCCTTGTTCCTCCTCTGCCATTCAACCTCAATCAGCCCAGCCACAGAGAGCGTATATCTTTGCACTGTCAGGATCAGATTTGGATGCGCCGTGGCTGCAAAATCCTTATAAAGGCCAGCTAAACTGGTGTAGTTATTCTTTGTTTTTCTTTCAGTCAGTTGCTATGATCGTCCACAATGTCTTGAAATTCACCAGAAAAGGAGTCAACGTCCTCCTCTACTTAGAAATATAACTGTATGGCAGGAAGGAGAAATGAGCTGCTCACTTTTTTCATTCCTAAACCAATAAAACATGCACAAGGGACTATAGATCTTCATTTACCTTTTGCATTTATGGCTTAAGTGACACTGTAGATTGCTGAGCTGTTTCTCCTTTTGAGATTTAATATATTAGTATGGGCGTATTTGAAAGCGTTGAGGTGAAAAAAGAAGGCAGTGAGTGGTATATTACTCAGTGAGTGAGTAATACCACAGGGAGTCAAGGATGTGGTTTCCCAACCCTGTCAGGGGAGGTGTTTCACTAGCAGGTTTCCAGGAGTGTTAGAAAAAGTATCTACCTCGCCGTGCTTCAATAAAAGTTTAATAAAAACCTATAAAACTAAAGTCTGGGATAAGTAAACGAGGAGAGGAGAAAGTCTCAGATTAAGAGAGATTTTTTTTCATCAAAGTATTTTGATGTGTGTAAAAGATTTGATGATTACTTTGTCTGTAATTGCGCCTTTATCCCTTCGACCCCTTTGATCTAATCCAAGTGTTTTGTCCTCCCAACTGTTTCTGTCCGTTAAACTCAATGAATGATTCCGGGTGAAAAACATAAACCTCATATGACATCGTGTATTGACTCTGCCTTCATTCTACAAAGTCGCTATTGTCTTCAATTTGGATCAGCAGTCAGACTTTTCTATGTGTGGTAAATCCCCATCAGCTACAAGTTCATTTTATTTGTAGTTTTGGGAGCTTGATGGGAGATTTCTGGCACAAAAACATCAACTGTAGCAGCTGTTATATTGGTATGAATGAAAAAGTGCTTAATTTTCTGCATACAGTTATGGTTGAATACACATTGAAATTGCCAGTAATCATTGTTATGCATCTATTCCATGAATGTGGCACCAGTGCGGTCTGAGAAATAATTATAGCCTGCATATGAGGCTGTGGGAATGCATACAAATATATAATTTATATATTCTTGTGTAAATCAGGTTATTGGTTTCTAGGCAGCGTCACATGATAGATGTTCTTTAAAATGAATTTCTCATAATCAGCCTAATTTCTAGCGGAAGCAAGACTGAGCCTAAAATAACAAGCTGTAGACAATAAGTCCTTTTGTGGGGGTTGTGTGATAGTTCTCTCAAGGCTATCATGAACTAAAATGAACTGAAGTTGTAGCTAAGGCCACATTTATGTTACATTTATTATCTTTGAAGGCCGATCAGCCAGCACAGTCCGGGGTGAACGTGTGGCATCCTGTGTGGCAGCTCATTACCGTTGCATTGTCAGCATAATGCAGAGCATGAACATAGATGATTCTGTTCTCTATGAAAGCCTAAACCTGCATTTCTCAGATACTGCTGTTACGCTGTAAGTTATCTTCATTGTCTGTGCAGCATTATTGTGTAGATGGTGGAGACAAAGTGCTGCAGGGGAAGCATTTGAGGTGATTTTCTTCTTCCTCCATAAATCAATTTGAGGCATTTCTTTATAGGCCACAACATCATTACACAGCCATTATAATGAGTTAGCTAAAAGATGACAGATATTTGATGACAGATTTGTGAATCACAGCCACATTCAGCTGCTGGTAATGTTTCAGCAATGGGCTAAAAACTTTGACAAACCACCAACAACCAACCTGTTTTTAAATGACAGCGGTACAGTGCATCACTGCGACTGGATCAGTGCTTACGTTCTCTAATTTAAAGGGTAAGTGTGGTAATATTCTGTATTTTCCCTTTTAGTCAACAAATCCCTTGAAAAGACCAAAACCAAAAATGCATCATTCCTACTAAAAATGTTTGTCTGTGCACTTCTGTGCCATAGACGTCCATTGTTGATAACAAACCACTAAAACACATCAAAATGAAAGAATGCAATGACAGTAGAAAACCCTCACCTGCCTTACTGCTGCGATGTAATAATAATCTGTACAAACATATAGTCACAGCGGTCTGTCGTGGAACTGCTCATTTTTATTTTTCATCAACAAAACAACAGAAAATTGCTTTTTCCATTTTGCAAAAAAGCAGCAAATAACATAGATAGTACAACATGAAGGTGTTTGAAGTATATATTACATATTACAAATCATATTTATGTGTGTGAATAAAGACAGGTTCGCACATAAAAAGCTGCCACGAGATTGAATTTTCCATATTTCCTCACACATTCTCCCCGTGGTGATTGGTAAACAAGCCTGTTCAGTGCAATCTAAGTGCAGATTTGCTGAGAGACAAAAATAAAAGAACACAGTCAAAACCATCAAATTAATCAAAAATCAGATTCAATCGAGTATGCACTGAAAACACTGCGTACGCCTCACGGCTCTATCAGCGAGGTATTCATCTTTTCCGCCTGTCTTTGAGGTTGATCTGCTTGCTTTCACGTCCATCACACATGTAAAACATGACATGGTGAATTATCTTCACTAGGAAAGCATGCACAAATACTCCTGAAGCAGAAACCGTAAGTAACATGACTTGCATGTTCATTAATATAACACACCTTATAACATACCGGTAATACTCAGCAGCAGGTCTGCTTGTCGAGTGCAGTTCCTTCTTCATAAAACTTCTTCAAAACTGATTTTTTAAATATTTTAAATCAGGAATTGTTTACATCCATGTCTGCTAGCTTGCTTAGCAGCACCGCCACCAACTGTCAATCAACAGAACAGTGTGAAAACAATGGCGGGAGTGTGTATCACATCTGTATCACATCTTGTGCATGTGTGTCCTCATCCATGAAACAAAGAAAAGAGGGACCCGCTCTTAAAAACGTTGCTCCACAGCGCCACAAGTGGTCAAAAACTCTACAGAGTACCTTTAAGATTTTGGCACATCACGTTCTGTAGCTTCCCAAATACTGACCAGAAAAAAAAAAAAAAGATAACATAACAAAAAATAAAGTACAAATTAACCATGATACAAAATAAGAAATACTGATGCACACAAAATCCTATATTGAGTCAAATTAAATTCACAATGAATATCAAATATAGGCGCTCTTATGTTTTTCTGCTCCAGCATCAACATCTGCATGGTTCACATGTTGAGGTAGCTGGGGTTCGTAACGTATTGTAGAAACTTTCTTTACATCTTGACAATCACAAGTCAAAAAGCTGCTGTTGCAGGCCAGTAGTTGGTCTGAATGAAATGATTGGTTGGCCTACCAGCCTGTCTACCTACGTACCTGCCTCCCTGCACACACTCCGCCCATGCAGTCATCGTACTTGACCGGAGTCCGATATATTGCTAAAGCTGCCATGCTAACACGCTAGCTTGGCAGCTATGAAACAGCAGATTCTTTCAAAATGTAGTTTACTCCTACCGGTTTCTCCAGCATTACCAGAATTAAGGATTACAGCTTTAATAATTAAACGTAAGGGTGTTTCTTCCCAAACTTCCAACTTCCTCCCAAACAGATTTTTGCTTATTTAGTCATGAAAATTTGCTTAAGATATTAAACCAAGACTTCAGGGCCTTTAAACTCCCTTTGTTTATATGATTCATTTGTATCTACATCATAATAAACATGCACAGGTGATATTCAATGATGACAAATGTTGCAGAGCTCGCACCTACATTCTTTTGGATCTGTTTTTCATTGTCCTTGAAATCCAATACGTGATTCTTCAGATCCTTTGAAAGTGTCTGTGTCAGTCTCAGTCTGTCTAAATCTGGGAGACCTTTTCCAGGTCCTCCATGATCAGGTCCTGTTCTTTGATATCACCTCTACCAGCCAAGCACCCTCCTTCCTGACACGAGCACTTCCCATTCTCCACTAACCCTGAGCCTGATCTATTGAGGGCAGCAGGCTGGACTGGGCGCACAGCGTGGCCCCGGATCCGATGGGAGTGGCTCCTCTGGCGCTCAGTGTCAGCGGTGCACAGCTGGAATTTGAAAGCAGCCTGAAAGCCTCTACGAAAGTTCTCGTTGAAGAACCCGTAGATGATGGGGTTGACGCTGCTGTTGAAGAAGGCCAACCAGTGAGCCAAGGGGTACACATAGATGTTAATGACACGATACTGGTGCTCCGTCAGGCTGGCGTAGTCACTCAGCATCATCAGCGTCCACAGAGGAAGCCAGGATAAGATGAATAGCAGGGCCACAACCAGCAGCATCATTATCACCCGAGTCTTCTTCCTTGAATTGGTGTGACGGCCCTCTACGCTCGGTTTATTGTTGCCGATGCCTTCCTCAGACGCACTTCCACTTCCCCTCATCGGGGGAATGGTGGTCTTTGAGAGGGTGAGGCAGATGCGTGCGTACATGATGACGATAAGGCTGAGAGGAGCGAGGTAGATGTTAGCAAAGAGGACGGTGGTATAGATTTTCCGCATCTCCTGGTTGGGCCAATTTTCCCGGCACCAGTAGAAGGGTCTGGTGTCATTGTTGCTGCCAAGGACTATCCGCACCCTCTGCTCCTTCGTGACCTGGAGCATGACCCCAGAGGGACACATGATGGAAACCGCCAAGACCCATATGATGACGATAATTAGCTTTGAGGTGGCGATGGTCAGTTTCTGCTTGAAAGGGTAGACAATGCAGCGGAACCTGACACAAAGAGGATCGGAGGAAATGCAAAATGGAAAGAAGTCTCTTAGGATAAAACACAATCCCACACAAGCAGATAAGAACCGGTGCTATTATTTCCACCCTCACCTGTCAACAGCTATTGCCACCAGAGTGAACACAGATGCTGACACAGATATGCCTTGAACCATACCGCTCAGCTTACACACCACACTGCCGAACGGCCAACCTGCAAAGAAGAGGAAAATGTTAAAATCGTGCAAAAACATGAAGAAAAGCAGACTGCAAATTACTCCTAATGCGCAGACAGTATTAGAACAGAAGAGAGACCAAGCTGAGCTACAAAAAAAACCCTGTATATTCTGACCTGTTATGATATTGTCCACCAGCGTGGTTGGCATGCAAAAGATGCCAACCAGCAGGTCACTGATGGCGAGGTTGAGAATGAACAGGTTGGTGACCGTGCGCATGTTCTTGCTGCGCAGCACGATGAAACACACCACGCCGTTCCCCACCATGCACACCAGGAAGATGAGCAGGTAGGACACGGTGAAGACCGCAGCCACAGATGGTTTATGGAGGTAGAAATCAACGTAGGTGATGTTCTGGTGGGTCAAAGGATTTTCCTGTAATTTCGAAGAATTGGAAGCGTTCAAGCCCTCCAAGGTGGTGTTGAGAACTAGATTGTGGGTCATGGTGGTAATCTGGACGTGAGAGAAACAGAGCAGAGAGCAGAGCATGTGCTCGGTATGTTAGTGCATGTGTTCTGAGTTAAATATCCAATATCCTCTGTTAACAAAATCAACCGGTTACAAAGCAGAACATTATTACACGCATCGTCCCAGTGGGAATGCAATCCTACCGACTAGAAGGCGGAATCAATTGGTAATTACATCGGACAATAGAACCTATCCAGAAATCAATAGTCCAATTCTTGTGTCTCCTGATGATTGTGTTTGGGTTGATTCAGTCAAGTGTATGCTCTCACACACTCTCAAATAACACTCTGACTAAAAAGACCAATATGTTCTGAGAGCGCTGGGGCTGATAGCTTGCCGATTGGTTACATCAATCATCTCAATCCAGCTTTCTGGCAAGAAAATGGGTCACAACTGACTTCCAACTATTTTTGATGCTTGTGCGTTTGGTGAATTTTACACATCTTGATGGGTTTTGGATTTTATTTCTTGAACGTGCTGCAAGGTGAAGCTCATGCTCAACACCTGTCAAATCAAATTGCAGCCTGTCTTGTGTGAAAATTGCTTTGACTACCAAAGTAGGCCAGGTTTACTCAGTGGGGAATATTTAATTGAAGACATATGATGAATCAGTTATTAGTATTTTAATAAGTAATTGCATATGAAATCATGCGGTCTGAATTTCATTTACCCACTTTATTGTCTAGTTTATAAATAAAGAATTTAATTTGTAATGGAATTTGCCTAAAAATGAGCTCATTGTTCTCTGAACCTCTTGAATCAATTTTCTGATAATAATGCTGCCGTGTTTGTGCAACCCTTGTGTTTCTCAGTCATCGAAAAGATAATCCCAGTAAAGAATATTTTTCTCATGACACTGTTCCAAACACCAAAGCACTGAATCACATCATCTCCTCTCGTAAAAACCTCGAACTCAAACCCTCTGTGGACGAGAGGAGATCAGTTTGTGTTGGTCTTCGGCGGAGCTTTGGAAGACATGATGGATTTGTTGTGATGTTCTTGTAACAATTACATGGATGACTGAGAAGAGGCTGGAGTCAATTCCAAAACGCTCCCACATCTGGGACCAAAAATCGATTTTTGGAGACACTTTAAGTTTAGTTTTATATTGTCCTGTGAGATGCAGAGAAATCATCTTAACACTGAAAGTTATTACTGTGCGTTTAAAAGTCAAGCCTGGTGGGTATTTTGTTCATATCTCTACCTTAGTGGATGACAGACACTTCCATTAAAAAGATAAAGTCTTACGTTTTTCCGACAAAGTCTTCCTTTTTAATCACTCATCAATAATCATGCAGCTTTAATATTTCCACTGCTTCACTGATAAAAGTAGACCTTACACCATATGCGTAATTAATCAACCCAGGTGATGGGATGGAAAGGGACAGTTTCTTCCAGAGGTAAATTATCTAAGTTAAAAATTCCCAAATAACTTGAGACACTTGTTTTCTTACCACACAGGAAACAGACTCTGAGGTGAGTTCCTTCCCTCTGTCCTTAGAGATGGTGTATATCCGTTTGACAGAAAATTCCACTCATTCAGGGAAAAAAGCAGCTCTGTCTCGTCCCCGTGTGAGACTCTGTGCATCTGCTCAGCCCGCCTGCCAGGCACAGTATGCCTTAGTGCTTATAGATGACAGAGAGGAGATGAGACTCACTCGGGGGAGATGTGCTGGGCGGTGCAGGTGCTGGGAATAATACATGTCCGGAGGCGTTGTGTGAATTGAATGCCATGTGTACGACACAGCTCTCACACTGTGAGCTCCTTGCCAGTGACGGGCAACATGTTGAGCATCTGAAGAGACACCCGTCTTCTTTGGCCTCGGTCAGTCAAATCGGGGCTGTCAAGCGTCAGCGCTCACCTCTGCGCTGATCAGGTCTTGCAAAAGTCAGGTGTCACCTTCTGCTTCTCACACCTGCACGATGTGAAGTGTGAGAGGTGCACCGAAGCCTCTGCGGCCGAATCCGGCTTCATTACAGTGCAGTATTTTAATTCATTTATAGTGCATGTGGGCTAAAGTATTTTAGTTACAGCAGGCTGCAGCACATCAGACAAACTATAGGAAAGAAACACCCAGTATTGCATACAGGATTCTTGATTAATGGCATGTGTGAGAGAATATTGGCTCGCGTGTGAGAGGGAGGAAACACGCTGTCAGCGAGAGATTGTATAAAGTTTGATAAGTGGGGCACTTTGAAAATAGAGCTAATGATTAGCACAAACACACACTCATACACACAGTATAACAAAAAAAAGTGATTGATTTCACCTGGATGGAGTAGCATGCTAACAGTTTTGCTAATTAGCACACAACAACAACAACAAAGTAGGCCTAGAGCTGACTCTGATGGGAATGTCATTAGTTTTTTGGTCATAAATTATTGGACAAATTTACATTTTGACCTGATGATGGCGTTTAAATGAAAAGTCAGGGGATCACCAAAGTTATTGCAAAGTTAATCCCGTTCCCGCTCCCCTTCCCCGAGGCTGCTGGCCGATCACGAGCTCTTTTTTTATTTCCACGGCTGCCTGCGCTCGCCGCTCCAGGCTACACTTCTGTTTCATTTCCTGTAATACCTGTCCCCTCAGTGCTGACGTCCCACATGCAACTCATCATTACATTTCACCTGACTGACCTCTGCAGGAGTCTGATCAATGCTGCTCTGTTTTTTATCAGCTGTGCGTCCAGCAGAACACTTTTCATGCGTCCTGTGGTTTTTAAATAAGCATTTAAGAAGTACAGTTTGATCATGTGATGCAGCTTGAAGAACAGTTAATTTATCCAGTTTGTCTGTCCTCACGTGTAAATCCACAAGAAAGGAGGGGGCACGGGATAAAGAGACTAAGTAATGTCCAAAACTGGCAGGAGGATGTGTGGGGATTTTAAAACACGAGTAATTAACTTTCTCTTCTTCTGGTAAACCTTTCGCAGCAGTGTTTGAAAAAGTTTGAGCTGAGTGAATGTCACCCTGCTGCTAATGAAAAAAACACGCATTAGCCTTTCAGTGTCATCTGGAGACAGAAACGTGCAACTTTCTTCTGTACTTCTGAGGTGAAAGCTGGCAGTTTTGCTACACTAGTAATGAGCTTTTGAGAATTAATGTCAGGGTCAAAGCCTTTAGATACCAACAGTCACTGCCTGCTCATTTGCAAGAGGACAAAGTCGACTGCAGCCACTTTTATCTGTATTGGAAAATGCATGACCTTGTGTCAAAGCTTTAAAAGCTGTATGGGTGTGCCAGCTAGAACAAAACAGAAAATACAAACAGTATCTGACTGACAATGCTGCCTCACATAGCTCTTTCCAGACACTGTGTACATAACACTACTTGAGCTGTTAAAGACAAAGTACAAGTATCTTTAATGGAAATGTTCCTTTGACAGAACGTATATTTTGCTGCATCAATAATTAATTTTAAAAGCGTGTTTTGCAGCAGAAGCCTTCATTAATGACCACTGTGAGCGTGAGTTTCACCCGTATTCACTTTTTTAATGGAGGCCCACTCTGGCCCTACATTAATTTATGCATGATTAGAATAAAAATTAAGATTTGTTAAGTTCTACTGGCCTTCAAAGTCACCCTGCACTAAGCTTCACAAGCTCATTCTCGTCTTCCAATCGCACCTTTAGCCAATCACCTGTAAGCCGTCACACTTTACGCATGTTCCCTTTCTCTGCATGTCAGGGCCGTGACATTTTGTGACCCACCTCCAATCGCCCACCACCTCAGCTGTGGATGTCTGGCCATCTCCATTCAAACCGTCCAATCAGAGGTTTGCCTCTCACGAAGTCGCCCCGGCTTCATTTCCCATCACCACCGCCAGCGTTTAGGCTCCAGTGGAGGACCGCTGGTGATCTACTTCCTGCTGGGGTCAAAGCACCAAAGTTTATTCGTTAAGTTCATGATGAATTTAATCTTACTTTAAAATTCTTTAAAAGACTCTCCTCACTGAAAGTCTCATGAGGTTAAAATTTTAACATCATAAATCAAAAATATTAACTTATAATGTTAAATTTGTAAATCAAAAGACTTTTGAGGACATTTTTGTTTTCATCACGTCCAGCTTTTTTCCCCTTCCTGGCAGATAGCGTGTGTTTGTGGCTTCTATATAAACGTGACTCAGATTCTTATTCACGTAAAACTGCCATCGCGTTCTCGTCAACATCCGAACGTCTCAAAGGGCCGAATGTGTTGACCAGATGATTTACTGGAGACTTGTCCAGATGCATGCTGGGATTGGCTCCAGAGTGTAGAAATTACTTGGCTACTGTAGCTCCTTCAGTTATGAGGAGTGGGTCTATCTGCCTGTCTGCCATGTTGCACCGCCATGTTTCTACAGTAGCCCAGAAAGGACAAACCAGACACTGGCCTTAAAGGGTTTTTCATGTTTTTAGCAGCCACTGTTGGGGAGGATGAGATTAGGGGTGTTCAGTTGGTTGCAATCTGCACTCTCACCACTAGATGTCACCAATTCTACACACTGTACCTTTAAAATATAAAGTAACTACAGCTGCAAATGTAGTGGAGTAAAAATTCTAATGTTTACAGCAGCGAAAAGGGTTTTTTGTCCCATTTACCTTCAAATCAAATGGTCTACAAAAGTCCTCATCTTATTATCTCCCCGTGAGAACTAATTGTGACACGTTTCTCACTGTATTGTTTGCTTTATTTGGATTGCACATACGTACATTTGGCATTGCTTTTGTTTTCTCTCACACTCTGCAATGATGCTATAATTACAAATTGTTCCTTCGTCATCAGACAACTCAGGCCACCGAACCTGAGCTGCACTCTACAACATGTTCTGCTAACGTTATGTCCCTTGTGTGAAGGTTAGAACTGAGAATTATTAATTAACTTAATCAACACAACATAAAGCGCAGCAGCAAAATTAAATATAGATATAAATTGATTTTGTTAACACAGTCACAGTTTGTTTTATGAACTGTGACACTGTGAATAACAAGTCCATGATTGCCTTGGCTGGCACAGTGAAGGACATTTCATTTAGAAAAAACCTGACTGTGCGCTCTTGCTGAACTGCTTATAAAACCCGCAGGGAAAACATACTAATGGCTCCTCTGGACTGAGAAATGACACAAAGGCCAGAATCTGGACAGACAATGAGCCTTGGAGACCGTGTCATGGGGGGATGTGCGTTGTTTATCAAGAGTGTTAAAGCTACGACTGAGCAGAACATCAGTTTCTAGCTCTGGCATAGATCACTTGTTTTTCAAATAAGTTATTAATAATATCCTACATTGTGTTGTGTTGGTGTACTGACCTCTGTGGGGAGCCGCTGGAACAGGTTGCGTGCAGGGTGTGACGGGTCTGCAGTGACGTGTCCTGACTTTGGACATGTGTGAGTCCTGAATGGAGGGCAGGTTGGCACCGGTGATGTCCTCTGCACTCCTGTCTGTCTGTTCCTGTCCTGTTTAAAGGCCGAGCCAAACCAGACAGTGATGGATGTGCGGGGGACAAACTGGATTATTGCAGTGTAGAAATGGATCAGCAGTAAGTGAGGTTGAACCTCTTGAGCTGGTGCAGGAATCCGGATTTGTTGGACCCCTGTTTAGGTCCTGGGAGACTGTGGATCCCAAAAACCTGAAGGCTCCCGCAGCAGACACAGTGCTGCTGAGCACAGTGATGGAGGGTCGTGCTGTTTGAGCTGATATTTAAGTTATTTATCCATTTCTGTTGACAACATTTGGGTTGTATCCTTACCTGGCCAAAGATCCTTTCATATGTGACATTCCAAATATATTGGATGTCTTATATTTGTTAAACTGTGCAGAGGTTCAGGGTGTTTTTAAGGTAACCTCCTCCTGACAGTCACACCATCACTCACTCACAGCATCTGCAATATCCACATTAACAACATTAAACCCGAGCAAGAGAACATCAATGTTCTCTCTCACACCAGGAGTTAATTATAACACATTTTTTTCCTCTTGGCAATGACAAGAACACAGTGACTCACAGTAATGAGCCAATTAGTTTCATTACAGCTGATTCAAGTCCTGTGATCGTGGAAACTATGCAGCCCTCCTTTCTTATCTTTGCTGTGAGACTGAGCACTTCAGCGGCGCGATGACGCTGCCTGCGGCTTAGCTCTTCAACCCAAGTCATCCCCTTAAAAAACACACGTGCACTCCACGTGTCTGCCAAACCAGATATATGCCGCAGTAGCCCTCCTGTAGTGGTACCGGCAGAAGTCTAAAAACACTCCTAACTGACCCCTATGCTTGCATGAAATGTATATTCAGAAGTAAAGCCTGTGTGTGTGCTGCTGATCACATCTTCTGTACATGTCAGACTTCACACAACACTGTTTCAAGCTCTTACAGTCAGTTGAAAACACATCCTCTGCATGGTTGAATCTCCTATAACAACAAAAACCACACACATAACTACGCTCTTAAGAATCATTTGGACTGTTTTATTGCTCTCATTCGAAACACTGCTCCATTAAAAAACAAGCAGACACAAAAAAAAACAGCTACATCTGCCTCCTTCTGAGTAACCTGTGGTCACTGAGTACATGAGATGCTTGTATAAAATCGGTTTCAGAGTTCAAACATGAAAAGTGTGACATTAATTGTGGAATCAGAACCTCGAAGTCAAAACGTTATACATACAGATCACAGAACAAAGTGGAAGACAATGTGTTTTTTTGTGGATTTTTGGTTCAAAATCACTTTAACAGTCTTGCGCTTCACATCTCGACGGCGCGTTGACGTGGTTGTGAAAGCATTGATTAAAGCCCTTCTTTGCACTACGGATCAAACAGCACTGATTGTTAAAGTCCTCGTTCCTCAAACAGTAGATGTACATTTCAGCTGATTGAGATGAATTACACACAGATATGGGCTGATAGCCTAATTGGACTGAATCAGTTTAAATTACAGTGTATACTTCAATCAGAAATAGAAGCATGATCACATCATTTGAATAATACAGAAAATTCAAGACAGTACTCATCAAACTGTTTCGAAATGGAGTTTAGACACTGATGCACTGAAGACAGTCGAAGCAAAAATGAATTTTAAAATGAAGCTGTTGCACAGATGCTTGTTACCCTGTATGCTACAAAGCAGTCGCTCTCCCAGGACTGGAAGACACAACATTGCATTGCCTCACAGTGATTTTTTGTTGATTTGCATTAAAAAAAAAAAACATATTTCATAATTTAAAAAACAAAACAAATTTACTCAAAGGTTGAACATTTATCACATTAACACGCTTTTAAATATGATCACATTGTAAAGGAAAAATCACCTCGATCAGGCTTTTAGTGTTGAGTTCACAGTCGAGCGTGTGAGAACATGAAACTGCATTCATATAGATGTTCAGACAGGACAGGCCATCACTGCGCCGTGAACTTCAGTACGTGAAACTTTGAGAAAATGATGTTTCATTAATGCTTTTTTATCAATAAGAATTTTGGTTTTGGGACAAAAAAAAAAGGTGGATTTACCCTTTAAAAACACTGCAAAAAAAATCATACATAATTATCTCATATTGACAAACAAGAAAAATAAAAATATCTTAAAACATCTTAAGTGTTACAGAGCAAAAAGGAACTCAAAGTGAAGATTCAGAGATCTTATGCAGTGCCAGTTGGAAAAAAAACAAAAAACAAATCAGTGTTTGATCACAAATAATTGCACAACAGATGATCGTAATATATAATGCCTGGCACCTACAGAAACATAAGAGGTAGAGCTACATACAGGTTTAACACATCTATGTCTCCCTGAAGCAGGGAAAGAGACAGAGTGGGTACAGACCACAGGGGGAATACCTTCGAATTTGCACGAATCGGGACGTCAGATGGTAAAGCCATACTTAACATCCACACAGCAAATTATTTTGCCGCGAGTTTAAATAGAATAAATACAGAAAAAGGAACAAAAACGAAGATTAGGACCCAAAAAGAGAATTTCCAGTCTGTTTGGCGTTCATTTCCTTCTTGCCAGACTGACACAAACATGAGATTCTTACCTTCGGACGTGTTTTATGATCACGCAGCCCAAGACGGACGCTTGATAAATAAAGAATATGCCCATAAATAGAAAAATGAATGTCCTCTCATGGCTGTGCATGGAAGACCTTTTGTAGCCCTTTTGTTCACTAAAAGCACAGGAGGATTTTTTGTGTGTGCTCACCTCCAATAAGTACCTCCACTACTTTTTAACCTTCAGATTCCAGTAGTTCTGTCTACAAGTAATATTAAAAGAATAACTACTATATAAAAACAGTTCTATTAGAAGAGAGTGTGGTTATGCTTTGTGATATTTGGAAATAATCTATAATAAAAAACTATTGGAAACTCTGTGGATGCTGTGAAGCCACCTGTTGATCCTGGACAGCTTTTATGATCAAACATCTTCAGCTGGACACTTATTTTACATGATTAGCGCACACATTCATAAGATATTAATGTCCCATAAAAACTGCATACAGGTGATTTGAGTAGCCCTTTGTTTTCTGCACGAACTCGCGCAGATGAAGGCTCGAACGCGGCCCTCGATAAAATTCAGTACCACCAAACTGTTTCAATTTTAAGACAAATACTTCCAGCCATCGTGATTTAAGTCCGCACATGAGGAATATTAAAAACACCGTGACGAAGCGGCATTATAGTACAAAAGAGGATGGTTATGTTTGTTAGGTCGTGCTGGTTCTGCTGTATCTTTGGAAAATTCGTTCACAGATCTGTTTCAGAGCCCTTCTTCCAGAAGAAACCGTTCTCCTCAGAGTCCCTGTCTATTCGAATCTGAGGCAAACCTTTTGTGTAAGAACCTCTGTCAAGACTGAAAGAGGAAGAGATACAGAGCAACGTGAATATGGAGTTCTATGAAATCAGAGCAATCGTGTGAATAACTTTGTATGTGATGCGAAGTCCAGCTGGTACTCACTTACTCGGCCACCGTGGGAGACTCAAAGTAGTGCTCAGCACGGTGAATGCGTGTTAAGGAAAGTCTGGGATTGATCTCCTGAGGGAAAAGAAGAGACAAACTCTTAAAAACACACTTCAAACATCTGCTGTGAGCCAGCAGAAAGAGACAAGGCGAGCGCCGCAAAGCTGATTTTTAGGTCAAACTGGCGGGCTGGAGCAGCGTTAAAGAAGAGTCAGAGGAGCATATTGATCTTTTTACATTTGTTAGTGCATGCGAGAGACAAGTTTGACAGCAGAAAATGTGAGTGTTAAGCCTTTAGAAGCAAAGTTCGAGCAGCTCTTGAAAGCTTTGGCAAAGCAGACTCTGGCCAGTACTCACTATCCAAAGATTTATCCCCCAACATGGGCTCCTGCTCCATCATATCCATAGAGATTTTTATACTGGGGATATTTTCATGGTAGGGGTAGTCAGACTGTGGGGGGACGGAGGGAGAACATTAACACTCATGGACTTTAAGGATCTACAGGAGGCTGTAGACAATCACATGACAACAGTGCATTTTGGTCAACCTTATCTACACACACAGGACTTTGAATATTCAGGTCTAAAGGATACTTACAAAGTCGATCTCACTGTCGATGCTTCCCTTCTTCTTGTTCTTCTTTTTCTTCTCATCCTCTTTCTTCTTCTTGTCTTTCTCTGGGATGACATCATCCAGGTAGCTGAGGTCATGCTGGGAGAACACGTAGTCCATCGCCTTACGAACGGCGACCAACGCCAAGATCTGCACGCCAAGAGATGCTTTGATTAGCTTTCACGAACTCTGCGTGTTTGTGCGCAGCTGCATCAGCGACGGCAGCCGTTTCTCACCATGACGGGGAAGATGATGGCAGCCACAGTGGACTTGAGGATCCAGAGGAGGGCCAAGCACAGGCCCTGGATGAAGGTGAAGAGGTGGATGCGTCTCTGGGGTACGTGCCGCAGATAGATCAGGTCCGGCTGGTGCTTGGCTGGCATCAGGAGCAGCTGCAGGCGGTCCATGAACTGACACAAGCAAACACACAGAGAGGTCACGACAATGGATGGCCTGTGCAGGATGCTGCAGACATCTCTCTCATATGAGCTCTTTATCTCTTCAGTTTATGGTTGTTACTGCAGGTGAGTGAGGGGCTTGTACAGATAGATTTAAGGCTGTATTAAACTTTGATTTGCAGTTTGATGGAGGGTTAATATCAGTTTGATCCCTGTGCCTCTGGAGTACAGACTGCTGCAGGACGTGTTCGCTTGGCCCAGATCCTGGAGGTGTGGGGAGGCGTTAAGCCTCTGCCAAAAGAGAATAAATACACCTGCTAACTCAAACTTGATGGTCAGTAATACCTCCAACCTGTAGGCTGGCTGCTTGTCAAACCAGAGTCTTGTTTTCTGTTTCATCCCATATTAAATATAAAAGATGTAGCATGTTGAAGTGAATAAGTAAAATGTAATGGTAATGCATCACACTGGTCAGCAGGCACCGCACAGGTCAAACTCACCTGGACACCGTTGAGTGACGCCACCCCCATGTAGAGGAACACACCATAGAGCACAGGCATGGGGATGAACTGAGGGACACAGAGCGCAGTGAGAAGAGTTATTACCGCGATATGTGGACCGTTGTATTAATGTCAGTTCGCGTTGAATGAATTCTAAAACGCGGAAACTGTAAGAGACATTTGAGCTTTTATTTTTAGCATCATTGCTTGGTTTAAAAATAGTCCACAAGCAGCTTTTCTAAGAATGTTTTAGCAGGCACATCAGTGTCACTTGGCTGCCATCAGCGCAGGTTTGGCAGCTGCTGGCTCAGTATTAGCCATGGAACTTTAAAGCAGAGGAAGGAAATCCACTACAATCTGGCAAGCTAGTGCAAAAATTTTCTATGCAAATAAGTCGGTAATAATGAAGCCTGAAGGATGCAAAGGCATTTAAAAGAGCAATAAGTCACAATTTACACCTTCCCCAAAGTCACTGCAGAACACTGGATGACGAGCCAGAGGCACAGTATTCAAAGTGTCCACACGGGGGCGTACCAGCTCCAGCAACCTCCTCTCAGTGACTTCACATTTTTGGTTTGGCAGCTTAATGTGGGAATGGAAACTGGAGAAGGCACTCAGCTGCAATAGGAGCTTAAGCCCTGATGAACGTGCTTATTTCACATCGCATTACTTCAACTATGGGGCTTCCTAATCGGATGAATAACAGATTTGAAATTATTGTAAATTTCAGAGGGGCGACAGGAGTTTGTCCTAAAAGAGGCGGACAGTAATCCACAGTTCCACGGAAGAATTAAGAGGGTCGAGCACTACCTTGAGGATAGGAGCCATGAAGACAGAGAGTCCCGTGAGGAGGAACACACAGATGCCGGTGACTCTTTGCTCCCTGGATCAGAGGAAGAAGAGGAGGAAGAACACTGATCACAAACATGAAGGGCAGTAGATTTGTTGCATTTCTAGCTGCTGTGTGTGCACAAAAAATAAAAAGGCGTTTTCATGTTTCATCCTCCAGCTCCCCCAACAAGCTTGTTTCCTTCTGATGCTTTTCAGTGAAGCCTTTCTCTGTGAAGAACAGTCGGTGTGCAAGTATACCCACACATATCTGTTCATTTACAGCCTCATTTTCTCTTCTGTTTCTCTCCTTCCCGATTGCTTGAATCCTGATTAAGTTGAATTCTGTCTTTGTGTCTTCAAAACCGGGAATCCTAAATAAATGTAACTAACTAGCTGGTGCTGTGAAAAGCCAACAACACTCTGGGAAAAACAGATAAATGAGTAGAAACTCTCGCTGCGGACCGTCATCTTCAACGACGTCAGCGCTGTGCTCAGCAGCTGCTGTTACTCACCTCACACCCAGGAATTTGGGCTGCTCCCCGGGGGCTGAGGTCTGGGTCTCCATTTTCAGAGAGTCAATGTGGGCGATGGAGATGACGGTGGCAGCCACGTACCACGGCAGGCCCATGAAAGAGCAGATCATCATCAGGATGGCCACCCAGAACAGGTCCAAGTGATAGCCTGCCCCTTTCTGAGAGGAGACACAGTGAACCACAGTTACAGATGAAGAACGCATCAAGAGGATTTCTCCGGACATCAAAATGATCTTGTAGTCATAATACAGCATTTTGCATTTGTTCACCATTTAAAAAATAACTTTTGTGCAGGGAGACACAGTTTGCAGATAGATTTTAACATTTACTGCAGCCCTTTATTGTCCTTTACTCACACATTGCATTTAGAATTAAAAAGCTTTAAAGCGGTGCACCGACCTTGAGCTTGTGCTCCTTCCTGTTGACAATCACAGCAGTGATCTGCTGGTCCATAAATATCAGAATGGTGACCAGCAGAGCGGGGAGCGCGGCTGCCAGGTACACCCACCAGGGGTTCCCTCCAAACGGAGGAACAAACCAGCCCCTATTTGGACTCGTGGGCTAGACAGAAAACAAGAAGAACGAGGCTGTTAGAGTGCATCGTGTTATTTCTGCGTGGACATGTCAAACAGGACAGAAAAAGATCAGCGTGGTTCCCCCACACTTTCAGAAAGTCTCAACACTGAACAGAGGCTGAAATTACCGGTGCATCGTTGCACGACAGAAATCTGTGATTTAAGACTGTGGTCAAACAAAGCTCGCTCTGTACTTGCAACTACAAGATCCTCTGTGTTCTCACATCACCTATAATCAAGTTGTTATTCGATGCAGTTACCCGTTCCTCTACCCCGTCATTCCCTTCCTCTATGTCAAGAGGTGGGGGGGGGGGGTCTTAAGGCCAGATGAGGAACATTTGAGCTTTGCAATCTCCAAGACCGACTGCTCCTCAGTTTCAGGTGCTGCTTACTTCACGAACGCACAAAGAAAGCATTATACTGGGATTTTAAAGAATTTCGGCTTTCTGGCAGAAACATGGATCATTATCAGTGTAATCAGAGGAAACTGCACCTGGCTGCTCATCGCCATTCAGCTGAAAACGTTTCAGTGCAATGATCTCAAACGCACAATGAAACTCCTCCGCACGCACCTTGAATTCACTTGGCACTATGAGCTTGGGAGTGTTCACACCGATGAAGGCGTCCACGCCGCAGAAGAGGAGGATGGTCAGGATGATCGCAAAGTCACTGATGAGCTTCCTCACCTGGGAGGAGGAAACATTCACAGCAGGTTTGAGTGTTTTTTTCCTTTTCAGTCTGTGTAACGGCTCCAGTGACATTTCTCTGAAGAATTACATCCTGTTAAACTGCATGTTTGGAGATAAGCAAACACTGGCAGATATTACCTCGCCGAGTGTGCAGCTATAACAGCGTATTATATAGCATTTAGGAAAAACTGGTACATGTCCGCCGACGTGCGGCGTCACTCACTGTGGTGGGGAAGAAGCGGCTCGTCTTGAACTGCTTCAGAGCCATGGAGCAGGTGTAGGTCCCAAAGAACAAGATGAAGGACATCAGGGTGATGTCAGGCACGTAGTCACAGCTCTCTCCGACCAGCTGCCCTCCGTACTTCACACACTGCTTCCTGGTCAGGGACGCCCAGGTGGCGTTCACTGACTGCAGAGACAAGGACAAAGAGGCAACCTTTAATCAACAAGCAACATTTGGAGAAAAACAACAAAATGAATCAAACTGCAGCTTTTACATTCTGAATCTACGCTACTAAATGCCACAAAAGAAGGACACGACATACCAGATCAGAACTGTTTGTCCAGGCGGAGACATTGAAGACTTCTGATGAGTTGCCTGGTGAAGAGAAACAATGGTATCTAATCACCAAAATGAGAATTACTAGCAGTATCACACATGCCTTTCTGGATCCGTGTCAACACCCCTGAACAATCCTGCCAAGTCACAGAAACCGATAGGGCTGTTGAGAAAGTAAACAGTGGTATCTCCAGGCCGACACATGCTACTATCGTTTGTTATCTAAAGTGTAAACACGGCAAAAGTATGTTGAATGCTTTGGAACGTATACGACCATTCAGCTTTCACTGTCTGGTATCACTGGTGATACAGAGAATCTGACGCACTAAAATGATCAACAATGAGGGGTTTTTGGGCAAAGGATGGTTCAATGTTTCTGAGTGGTGGTATCAGATAACGTCTCTGTTCCTGAAAGCACATCTATAGTCTCTCTTCATGCAGCCATTCCGGCAATTTGTCTCAATCTGCCGCAGCGAGAGGCGACGACTACGTACCCGGCGTGCAGCGGCAGTCGTACTGAGTGATGAGGTCGGGGTCGAAATCAGAGTTGATGGGGTTGTGGTGGCTCAGCTTTATCATCTTTTTGAAAGCGTCGTAGATGAAGATGAAGCTGATGAGCGCGGAGAAGCCTTCCTCGGTGAAGCGCGTGAAGTACTGCACCAGGAAGCTGGCGTCTGTGGCGACCAGCACCAGACAGAACAGGCCCGACCACAGGCCGATCCACAGCCGGAACTCGAGGTAGTCGAAGCCGTTGTCTCTGCGGAGAAGGCGTTTAGTACAAGCATGCATCCATTTTTCATTTCCAACGCAGTTACAATCCCTCCAAGCTTTCAGTCACACACAGTTCTGTGCAGTTCAGGCTTCCTTATAACTCTTTTTAAAGGTTTTTAATATTAGTTATGCTCTGCAGCCCTTCAAAATAAAACAACATGGACTTGAAAGCAGAGTTGTCAGCAGGCTTTTCTCTATATGGAAAACATACATATCTAGCAGCTGTAGACAGGCTAGCAGCTGCTGCTGACTTGAGGGCATGGAAACATTTGGAGGACACAGACACCACATTCTTCGCTCACAGTGTAAAATTAAATGAGAGTGAATTATTAATAATGGAACATAATCAGCGTGCTGTTTGGTAATGCTAGAAGACTCTCTCTGGGAGAGGAAGAGTACAGTGGAAGGAGGCGGCATTTAACAACCTTTAAGGTATTAAAGGTTTTTAAATAAAGGCTGAAATTTCAACCAGGGGCAAAACTGGCGGACTGTATATGAATTAGTAGATCAACATGGTGCTATTACAGGAAGTTTGTCGCTGAATGAACTTTATTGGACTAAATCTGGTTCTACACGAGGATGTGTTGGTTTGGTCAGGACAGGAAGTTCACAACATGCAGCTGGAAACTGTACCTGCCAGGATTTATAATAAGCACAGAAAGTTCCAGAGAGATACTGTTAAAATAAACTCCATTTAAAGCAAAGTTGCCAGCCTACTGTAAATTATCTCTTCGCATTCCTTTTATTTTATTGTCTTTATAGGGGGCACGAGGATAGCATCTCTGTAAACACACAAACATCCGTCCTTTGGGGATAGACAACTATCCACAAATATCTCCCAGGCTTCTGCGTTTGAACTCTACTTCACCCTCACGAACACCACTGAAGCAGCTCGACCAGTAAGCGCTCACCTGCTGAAGATGAAGAGGAGCCTTTCGAAGACGAGCACCGGGCCCGTGCTGCTGAGGATAGTCAGCGGCTGACCCGCCAGCAGGCAGAACACGACCCCCGTCAGCGCCGTCCCCACGAAACTTTCCAGCACTCCCTGCAAACACACACAGACTTTACACGCGGCTCAGGAGCACGTTTGGCCTGGACGGTACAGACGAGAAGAGGCCGGACAGTCATACGCCGAGCATGACTTTGTCATTTTAGAGCATATTTGTTTTCAAGTTTTTCTGCAGTAATTCTGCTTACTGAGCTGGAAGCTTTGTTTTCCCTAAACACATCACATAGCTGCAAGGCCGGCCCTTCAGGACAGGCCTGTTTAATTTCCAGGCGCGTCAGTCGTCCCTTCTGCTCCATAGATATAGTACAAAGATGAGTAATTGACAACTAGGTCATTTCTGAGACCTGTGCTGAGAAAGGGCAGGTGAGGGCAGGGATTCCCTCTGCTGCGCTCAGAGTGGAGGGATTGAGGAGGAGCGGTGGGGGTGGGGGGGGTCATTGGAGATACAGCCATGACGAGGCTACAGTGGCTGAGTAATCTGGATCTGTGGTTATTTACAGCCTGGGCAAATCCCCGAGGCTGGTGCTCTGCAGGTCTGCGAGGATGCAGCTCTTTGCCAGGAGGGAGGCCAAAGCAAAGTGGAGTGACGGGACAACCTCATAGGCTCAGCTGTCAGGGGCGCCAGGGCGGACGCAGCAGTGTATGCTATTATACCACAAACTGTACACCCCTTCCATTTGCAGTCTGCTCAACAGCAGGTACAGCAGATGGATGCAGTATGAGCCTTTGAGCTCCAAATTAGCATGGCTTATCAGCTGCCTGCACTCTTTTTGCTGTTCATTAGTCAGTGACTTAACACTGAGAGCTATGATGGATCTTAAAACAGATTCAAGCCATTGCCATCAAACATTAGAGCTACACCTGGACATGTGCATTAGGGGCAGTTTTCCACCATGTATCAGCTATTTAATCCAGTTACTGTCACACAATCACGCCCCTGTAATAAAACACAGGTTTGTTTAGCATTAGAATCGATGTGGAAGTGATAAAACAACACGCTGCAAGCCGCTTCATTTTCACCGTTTGCATCGTCTTTTTCGTCTCAAAAGGGGAAGTGCTGTGTTTGCTGTGCATTTATGACTCTAAAAGCAGCACTTTTACACATGAAGTTCAGTTTACTCATCATGAGGAACACCTCCTCAGTGAAAACAGTTGCAGAATGTCTTGTGTGGCTCTGGAGGGAGATTCGTAAAGTCTGAAAAAGTAGCTGCGATGATTTCATCAGGGTTATCAAGTGTAACGATCCAGGGGTGAGGGGCTTGAAAGAAGTGGGCATTTAGGGGTCAGGAAGGGGTTAATGAAAGACGCTATCCAGCTGAGTCAAACAAAAAGCTGTTCTTGAGACATATCCAGTGACAACACCTGGGGGGTTTGTTACCTGCATGCTGTCCGTAGCATCGCCAAGTAAGCCTCCAAATGTGATCGCATTTGTGACAGTGCCCAGATAGATGAACAAGATGGTCGACAGAGACTGGATATGAAGGGCGTCGTAGAAGTCACTGGCAAAAAACGGCAGCTTGCGCTTGATGTCCAGGATGAGACCTCCACAAAACCTCAAAGACAGAAGCATTCAAGTTAGCAGCTGCCACAAGGTTTCATGGGAATATGACTGGACACACGATGAGCATAAAAAAAGAAAACTAAAAGTTATCCAACAGTGAGGTGTTTTCATTGGTCTTCAGTCAAAATATTTTCCCAAGTTATGATTTTAGCTTTTTTCGATGCATATCTTCACTGACAGCCATCACGTGGCAGCATGATTACAATCAGACTGATAACGCCCCCATGAGGGCCACGATGTCACCTTATGGTACGAAGATCATGGCAATGTGACAATGCACAGCTAAAAAAGTTTTACTCTATCTGCCATCACTGAAGAAAATGAAATCTTAATTACTTTCTGGTGCGCTGGAGCTCCTCTCCAACCTGGTGTCCTCCTCCCCCGCCATGTCCCGCATCATGGGGAGTGTCGCCATTCATCTGAGGCGCCTCTAATCCGGCATACAGGTTCTTCCTTTAAAACAGAAGACAAGCACAGTCCCATCGCACAAGCTGTCAGTAAATTCAAGCACATAAAGGCCGTAAAGCCTACATGTAGATGAAAACCATTTGTCTACTCAGGAAAAACGCAGCCATCTCCAAATTTCTATGAAGGCGTAACGGATCAATTTTAATGCAATGTGGAGAGTATCGCTCTGCAGTATTTTGTATAATCAGTTGCAGTAGACGTTAGAAAGATTAAAGAGAGATTACATAATTTGGAGAGAAGAAATAACACAATTTTCTTCTTATGGCTGAAAAGTTAAATACATAAGAAATAAAATGCACCCTTGCTCAGTTCAACACACTCAGGGGTTTTGCTGCTACAGCATTACTTGGTCTGGTATGACCAGTAGCTTATGGTAGCTAATGTTAGCAACTTTATCTAAATGTTGCTGAAAATGGGCATTCCTGACTCCTTTCTGACTTTCTGACTTGCACTAGTGTTACAGTAGCTTAGCATTCGAGCATTTAGCATCCTGTAACTGGAATTTGCAGCTGTTCAATGAAAGCTACACGCTGTCTCTTTAAGAAAAAGAGAATGAGGCGATGTAGGGATTTTTTTCTTCATGTTGTCAAATATACATTCATGCTACACAGTAGATGGATTTGTAGTAGATTTACGGACAGTGACTTCATTCATTTGGATTAGATGGTGTGGATTAGCGCAGACCTCTTATCTGAGGAGGGCAGAGACTTGGGTGGCTCTATCCTGATGTCAGGGTCCCACTCTCCGGGGGGCAGGACTATGACCTCATCCAGGAACTCCTCGATACCAGCCAGCAGGTCCTGCCTGTCCTTCGCTTTGTAGGCAATATCATGGAATACCTGCCGTCAAACGCACATGACCAACACATTAGTAATCAGCCAATCAATTATGCAAGATGTCCTAAAATCATTTATTCAAGGCTTGAGAGAAAAACCACAAAATGTGCAACTGCAACAGCTCACTGAAGAGCGCAGCCTACTCACTCCTGCTGTGAAATGTGCAGCATATCAGTGAAATGCAAATCATGACAATCGACCTCATCACTACAATACTGACAACCAAGAATGTCCGAAACTGTCGGTACACAAATAATGAGTCATTGTGTGCGGCTCAGGAGCACAGGGACGAGCAGGTAGAGTACTACCGGGCAGCGTGGAGCTGATGACTCAACGTACACAAACATCTGACGAACCTGGGACACGGCCGTCACTGCAGAGCCGAGAGGTCAAAGTTTAACCTGAGGAAATCCTGGAAAAACACTTCCTATCCTGCTGTGTTGACATACAAGATATATGGGGAAGCTGAGGCCTGTGGGAATTTTTTTCTCTGGGTTAAGAACGTCTGCTAGCATTCAGGAGAAGTGAGGAAACACACCGGAGACATAAAGCAGACAGAGCTGAAAATATGGAGAAATGAATATAACGCACTGTTTGCCTTACTGCGTTTATTCTGCTGACCCCAAAACAAATTTGTCTTGGACACACAGCTTAGCAATTAAGCTATAAGTTGGCCACTGCCAACAGGGCTGGCCAGGCAAACTGCTGTGATGATTAATACTGCAATATCCAGAGAGCTGAGGGATTTGGCAGGAGGACAAGTGCTGCAGGAGGTGCAGTTAATCAGTGCAACTGGACCTTATAAATGAATGAGGAAAAACGATCAGCATTGATTATCTTGTCATCTTTTAGCTATGCTAGCGGCTGTAGCGTCAGAGTGAAATATTTTAGCAATTATTGGATGGATTGATGTGACGCTCTGCACAGACATTCATGGACCCCAGAGGATGAATCCTAATGACTTTGATGATCCTTCACTTTTCATCTAGCGCCACCATGAGGCTGATGGTTTTAAGTGAAATGTCTTTCATTGCATTTGCATTTAGAATAGACATCTACGTTCCCTCGGGTTGATCTGTAACACTTCTGGTGATCCCTTAACTCTTCGTCTCAGAGAGAGAGGATAACAATGGCGTCCTTTATTTCTAGTCGAGCAACTACCTTAAGAGGGTGCGTCACTCCCGGGAGATCTCTCAATGCTGTTATCTCAGGTTCACAACCCATCAGCGATTAATTAGTCCAATTAGAGCTTAAAGAGGATGAGATATATTGTCCTGGAGCAGTGAGGATTCATTTAGTGTTCTGCATTAGTAATTTAATTCACAGTTCAAAATAAAAGTAATTAAACTAAGCTTATTAATCGCTTTGAAACCCAGAGCACAACATATACATTTTAGAAACACGGTAAAAACGGTCGAAAGAAAGTACAAATATCAAATTAGCAGACTAATTAAGTACCTCATCTGACATCAGGGTGGCAATGGCTCTTCCAATTTCATGATAGGACTTTGCTTTCCCTTTGGGGCCCAGCAGGACAAAGAGAAACCTAAGAAACAACAAGGAAAATGAGAGGTCAAAGGTCAAAGTCAGAACCTGTTTCAATCAAATCCGCCACTTCAGCCTAAGAGCTGGTCACTTTCAGCTAACGGTGCATCTGCTGTGACTCTACCTTGTGGGCACTGGGACCTCGGTTAGAGCCCCCAGCATGACAGCCTGCTGCAGACGGACAAACGCCACAAAGGGAGTTTCCAGGAAGTCAACTTCTCCGACCAGCACGTTTGACGCCTCTGCATCGCGGGGCAATTTTTTCATGAACTTATTCTTCAGCTGTTGGGACAGAGGGAGAAGCAGATGAAAACACCAGCCAGCACTGCAACAACGAAGGCATAAGACGAGGATCGTGCACAAACTCTTTTCTCTGTCGCATGCAGCACAGTCAGTGATAGATGTGGCATTTTAAATAAATGCGGTGATTCAAATGTGCGAAAATATGGCTGACGTGGCGTGTTTACGGTCTCTATAAGTGCATAAGAGCAAGAAGAACCCACCCTTTCCTCTAATTATGTGGTGAACAGCAGCTTGAGTTTACGCCACCTAATAAACACACTTTACTGCCGCATATGAAATTGCATCTACAGCCTTGCACTAAGCTAACATGCACATTACACCAAGCTTATTTTGGATTTAGCAAGAACACACACACACACAGGCTGTAGATGAGAGAAAAAACTTCCTCACTTGCAGGGAGATGATTAACTAAAAGGTACCGGTGTTATGTCAAAGGCCAGAACATTTTGACAAATCTACATTTTCATTCACTGTTGCTGCAGTGTAATTCCACTTGTTACAGTTTAACCGCCTCTGTGATCTGTTATCTAAGTGGCGAGTATCTGTGCACCACACGGCCAAATTACAGCCGGCCGCTGGATCATGAGTCTTGACCGGGAGAGAAACTGCATGTGTGGATGATAGAAACTCAACAAAGACGGGAAACAGTGAGCTTTTGTTGCACAGAGCAGAGAAAGAGAGAGAGCCAGGGGTTTTATCCATCAGTATGTGAGGCTCACAGGCTCATGCATACACACAGCCCAACACATGACCCTGCATAGTGCTGCTTTGTGACTGGAGACTTTAAACGTCCTCTATTAGGTTGCATAACTGCATATCATCATTCTGTACGGAGACAAAACAGCATTACCTGATCCTTCTCCGGTTTGTCCGAGAAGTCACTCAGGCTGTTGGAGGTGAGGTTTCGATGGGCAGTGGTCGGGCTGCCTGCAGGGAGGTAAGACAGTTAGGATCATAAAGGGTGGCATAAAGACGGCTCATATGAGGCATTTTTGGCCGGGGTGGAAGGCGAGTCCCAGAAAGGAAAGGCACCGGAAAAGCACACGAAGAGAGCCAGAAAACTCGGGAGCTAGCTAAATGTGGCAAGGCTTAAGCTTTAGGACTGATGCCAGATGGTCATTCATTCAGACACTCCAGAGGGAGGAGAGCTGGGATACGCGTTAGGTCCGCTGCTGACAGGCATCAACAGAAACACGCTTAGGCAACTATTGGCAGTTGGGAGTCTATGACATATTAGCTTCTACACTTTTCTAGCTTTTTACTGCCATGCACTGAAGGCGCGCGCAGCTGTATTTCATTATTGTGAATCAGTGCTGCTAGTTTGTCATGGGACTACACTCCATGCTGCTTTCAGTAGCTGCGACCTCACTTACAGAGGTATCCCATGCTGGAGCTCCTCATGACCTCACATGGTTCCTCTGAGTCTTGTGGGGTTAAACAAGGCACAGGGTGCTCGAGGGTGTTGCGTGCTATAAACGTCCCAGATGCCGGAGGTCAGAGATGGTAAAGACCCAAAGAGAAGGAAAAAAAGAGAGAAAGGTTGGGCAGGAAAAGGAGAGAGAAGAGAAGAAGGAAAAGAAGTGAGAGCTTGTTTTAGTAAAAGAGTAAATCTAGAGGTTAGTGTAAGGATTTCATGTCAGAAATGAGAAATCAGAAGAGTAAGAGGGGAACTGAAAGGAAATAATTACCATTCTCTTGGTTGGAGAACAGCCTGCTTGCGCTGGAAACACTCTTTCCAATGTCAGCCAGGGAGCGCAAGTTGGACTTCTTGGTCTGGTGGCGATGTTTTCTCAGCAGCGTGTACATGACCTTCTCCTTCAGGTCCGCCTTCAGCTGACCGGCCTCAATCTGGCTGTCGGTGATCATCTCTGTCAGAGGGGGAGAGTCGAAAGAATCACCCGCAGGCTCGTCAAAGGCTGCCAGAGCGTGCCGATATTCTGGTCCACTTACCGACAACCTGTGGCAGCGTGGAGGCCTCCAGGTCCAGCATGATGGTGCCCTTCTCGATGCACGTTTTCAGCTCCATCAAGCTGTGTAAGGACAGCGTGGCCACATGAGGCTTGCTCCAGCGCTCGCCACCCTTCTCCACCTTCTCCTCAAACTTGATCCACCTGGACAAAAGACAGGAGGAGGGAGGGCGTTGAGATGCATCCACAGTGCTGGACTCCGACCTTGCCGATAGGCTTTGTGTTCCTGAAAAGGCCCAGACGCCCGAATGTGTGTGATCTTTTTTTTATTTTTTTCCCCTCTCTGTCCAACAGGTTCCTGAAAGTAAAGGTCACTGCAAAATATGAATAAAAATACACAGCAGTGGCTTTATACGTTTACAGACAAATACAGGCTACAAACAAAAGGAGACAAGATGGGTTCTCCTTTCTTTACAAAACAACCCCACGGTGTTTTGAATTGGCCACAGTTCACAGGACAAGAATAGGGGATGCAGGACAGCGTGGAAATGAAAAATAAATCACTAAATGCTGGGATGGTCTTTAGTGGCTCTGAGAACACACGTGGCTTAACATGAGGGATGTGACTTGTGCTGCTTCCACAGATGAGCTTAGCCCCGAAGGTAAAACTCGGGACAAGGATTCTTTTTAATAATAATGCCTCACATGTCACCACTACAAAGAGGCATTCTCCTGAGGCCCGAGGATGGGGTTTCCTCCGGGGATAGAGTAACCCTCTGGCTGTGGTCCACACGCCTGTGAACGGCCGTCTCACCGGGAAAGGAGCCTGACTGGAGACGCAGTGGACCTCAAGGAGCCGGTTTATCTTCCCTTTCATGTAACCCCTGCTTCCCCTTCTCAAGATGGGACAAAGAATTAAAAGTACTGGTGATAAAAACAGCAACGCTCATCACGAGGCTGTAAACTGCTTGTCATGTGTGACTATGTTACTCCAAGAAGGGGAAAAAAGAGACAACTTTACACAAGACTTGCATCTGTAGTTCTTCTGCACTGATTTAGCGTTGCACTCCTATGGAACTGTGGGGTCATGATGGACAGTTAAAAAAGATGCAGCTCTATGCAGCAGAACAGAGATATCATCTGTTACTACTCCAAATATTCTTATTCCGTCATAAAAACTGGTGCCTACATTACCCACGATGCAACCAGACGGTTGACAGTTCAGTTGGAGGCTCAGGTGTGTTATGCTAGTAGCAGCTAATGTAGCCTCGAGCCGCTGAAATGAGGGGCGGGCTGCAGGGCTGGCAGCTTCTTTCTAACTTCATACTTCAGTTTTGTAGTCTTCAGCTGCAACAGACGCTGACTCGAGTGACATCACTTGAGGCAAGTTATCTTCATGCAGCTCCCCACTTTCTACAGCTTTTATTCACATATGCAGCAGAGCTGCCCGTACAGACTTTGATGTGCAAAACTTCTCCTTGAAGAGATCAAGTTTATTGATCCCATGCAGGGAAATCAGAAAATAAATCAAGCTGCATTTATCTGTCAGAGAGCAAAAGCTAACATGATGCAGTTAAGATGCTCTCATTGAATTTCTCTTGCCAAAATATTGCACGAGTGCGCCTTTGCCCTACTTGCTAACCTATCTGTGGGGATCACTGTGGCATAACTGCATCCCTCAGACCCAGATCAGCCTTTCACTGACAGAACTTTTGACTGCTTCAACTGCAATTCTCAAACTCTGATTAAACGAGGCGAACAGTTGACATGTGGACTTTACACCGCTTTGGACATTAACAAAGGGAACCATTAAACAATGATATCCACATTTCATGCACTCCAGAGCAAACTGTCTGGAACATTAAGTCTTGTTCTGACCATGTGGGAGTTTCTGCCTTTTCCTGATCCCACAGCACAGGTACTACAGATCTCAATCAGATAAGCGGTAGACTGGGAGTTCACTGGAGTACGGCCTATTTCCCTGCACATACAAAACACTCTTATTCATCAGGAACTGTGTTCCGCTGACTGCACCGGGATTGTGAGGCAGGAAGTTTTTTACTACACTGCCCATGGCTCTTTCTGTTTAAAAAAAAAAAAAAGGAGTGTGATGATTGAAAGACGTTCGTCTCTGCGGCTCACCTGGCCGTCTCCTTCCACTCCATCTCCTGCCCGTCCACAGACAGTAACTCGTCCAACTCGGTGAAGAGCTGAGGCGGAGGTGGGCCATCGTCTTCCTCGCCCAGGATAAACCTGATCCTCTCAGCTGGAGAAACTGCAGGGAGGAAGATGCATGTTAAGAACCAACAAATCAATCCTGCCTGACTTTGTTTGACACAAGGAAGTTAAAAACAGCCTCTCTGTGCAGCATGACAGACACCTTGACCTGCTTGAACCCACGAAAGGAAACAAAAAAAAATCACTAGTATTTAAGCTAGAAGGAAAAACTTTGACAGCACGCCTGCATGGTGGAGAACTTTCCTTAACATTTCACTTTTACTTCCTTCTGAGAAAAGTCTGACCAGATCCTCCTCTTCAGAATTTACAGCCTCAAAGAAGCAGCTATGAACTCAGGATTCTCCACGTTTGGCAAGAACTCCCAGTTATACAACAATTAGGAGAATCCCAGTGTTGTCTACGCTGTATTTTAATGGGATATGCATTGGAAGAACGGTTCCAGGAAAGTTGTGCAACTGCAGCGATGAGACAAAGCGGAGGTTAAGTGCTAAGTCACAGGAGGCTATTTATGCAGCTTTCTCTTGATATGCTGCATCCATCAGGCCGATATCTCGACAACGTAACAGTGCCACTAACCTTTTAATCCTGACACAGCGCTGCCAAGCTTAATTTAGCATGGCTGTTTTTAAAATAGTACTCTTCTGCTGTGGCGAGAAAAGCTAATGTTAAGCTACATGAAGGTCAGCATCAGCGTCTTGGAAACAGCTTCGAGATCTTGTCCATCGATGTGCAGCGCACACACACAAACCAGCGTCATCCACCAACGGCCCACAACAGAAACAAGAGGTCTTTCAGGCGTCCTCATGACGGCGGGGGCCTTCCTGTTGTCTTCTCGCTGGCTGACTAACACAATCTGACTTTTCACGGATTCACACCGCACGGTGTACACAACACCGCTCACCTCATGAGTCTCACAACTGCTGTTATCAATGAAAACCAGGCCTTTGTTGTGGTTACACACAACATTTAAGTGGACAGCTCCACAGCGTTTGCCAGAATCAACAGGATTACGAGGATTTAGGCGGAGGGCAAAACAGCGGAAAATTCAACAAGTGGAGGGCTCTGCGTGCACGGTCGAGCGGTGAGTGTTTTCAATTGGGGCTTTCGTCGTCTGGCGCATGTCAGCCTGAACGTTACCCACACGTCACGTTTGTGTGCCGCTATGGCCTTCGACATTTTCACGCATGCTGGGAACTTCAGGATGCGCACGTGCCAATCCTGGTATCATCATGCACTTCACAGAGCTAGTGGTGCGAGCAGAGGAGAGGACAGCAGAAGGGTAAAGGCAAGTTAGCAAGAGGCAACGTGCCCTCTTAACAAATAAAGGGCGAGAAGCTAATATGAAAATCTTTGCAGGGGGTCGCTGAAGCGGTTTAGTGCTCAACCGGAGAAAAATGTTTATCCTAACAGTGGCTGCGGCCTCATCATACAGCTGCTTCCACCCTCTCGTTCAACCATACAAGACTGTTTAGAGTTCAGATCTTCTGCAGAGATACAGAGGGATGAGAAAGAAGTCTGTGTGTGTGTGTGTGTGTGTGTGTGTCAAAAGGGGGCATTTAAAGTGAACTTTGGTTCACTTTAAAAACCTGCTTCTGTGTTTACGCTGGTTCCACGTCTGCCCCCTCACGCCTGCTGATTTACAGTCTGATTCTATGGATGAACAACCGGCAACACTGTTTGCATCTACACAAATGTTGCCATGTTTGGACCATACACACATTAAATGCTACAGGGGTGAATTAAGGGCATTCATTAAAGACCACAAACACTTGGAAAAGGTCTGTAACGTCGAGCGCCGCCGGCATTGAGGTCACAATTTGTGACGAAACTCACAATTTTCGCTGCTACTGTTCTGAGTTTTACGATGCTGATTATGCTTAATTGACCAGTGAGTAGCTGTAAAGCTGTTATCACATCAACAAATAGTTCACCTAATCACCTTTTATAGACGTATCTGCTGCTCCATTGCCTTATGTAAGAGGGTTGTAACAGAAAAGGCTGTTATTGGTTAAAAACATTACAATATGGCTTCGCTTTTTTGTTTACCTGAAACCAAACTTTGACTCACAAAGCAATCAGGTAGAGCCTGCGACACCTAGAGAGAGATTAACGTGAGCAAAACTCTTATCATACTGTGGCACCTTCAGATGACTAAGCACACAGACTGGTTTACACCTGAGCGTGAGGTGTAACAAAGGAGGATTACAGCGTCAGAGGAGCGAGCAGCGTGAGAGGATTAATCAAGTGTTTGTCTGCTGCGAGGAGTCTGGGAACCAGGGGCCTGACGCGATGCCGGCATGATGACGGTGGGATGACAAAGGGGACGTTTTCTGCTTTTTTTGGCCTCATAGTGCATCAGTTTTTAGATGACTGTCACCTTTAGTCTCTGTTTCTTTCACTATTTCCCCGAGCTGCTAAACTGATAATGCGGAGGCATCTGCTTCAGACCTGTGTGTAACTGAGGGCCTGAATAAATGCTGAGTGAACACCAGGCTGCAACAGCTGCTGTATATATAAAAACAGACTGTCAGATGTAGAAACAGATGTAAATTCCTCCTGATGCCTGATACTCCCACGCAGTGTCAGAGTGCTGCTGTGTCTCATCTGTGATAGCAAAACTCCCAATTTCAATTTGGAAGCATCTATTTCTCCTCAAGGTTTGATTTGTGCTTCTCTTCTCCCACAATTACTGCAGCCAAGCAATTACACAAGCAGTTAAGCAGCAAAGTGCATCGGCCTGTAGTCTGAAACAAGCAAAAAGGAGGGAACCTAGCCATTAGTCGCTGTCAGCAGCAAATCACAGGCCAGTCCAACGACGGATCTTTTCTTCCAAACTGAGAGCTTCTTCCTCTGAGGCTCCTCGGATGATCCTTGCCCCTGCTTTGCATTCAGACCTATCTGAGCAAGCCTTACGGTTTCCTGGTGTATCTGCGACTCCACCAGACCACCTTATCTCAGGATCAATGGGTGTTGCTCGAAACTCTGCTCTACTGTATGTCCACAGAAAGTGCTTCGTGCATTCTTGGCTTCACAAGCTAACAGAGAAGTTAAACTTTCCTTGGTGTGTGCAATGTTACCTCTTTTTGCAAGCAAACTCCCGCACACCGTCCAGCTTGCAAAAATCAGCTTATTTGTGATATTTCGGTGCAGGTGCATGATAGCAAGTTAGACAGTGTGTGGGAGTTTGTTTTGCAACTTCTGATCCACCCATCCCTCTCCTGTGCACCTGTCTCATGAAGTATTCTTTTTCCTTTTCCCATACTTCCCCACAGGCTTCACTACATGTGAGATTCAAGCGTTGTTTTAGCTTGAACATGATTTCAAACATCAGCGTCACTACCAGTTCAACGATAGCTCAGAATTCTCGATCTGCATTACTTTACATTCAGGTATGTGGCGCTGCCGCCACTGTCCCCACATGCCCCGATGAGTTGGAAGGCAAATCCCTGCATTTTCTTCCGTCTTTTCCCATCTCCATCCCATTTTGAGACCTTAATGGTTACCTCCAGCGGCAGTAAAGCAGAGTATAAACACTCTTCCATTGTGGCAGTTTACAGGATGTGCTATTTTAAAGGTGAATTACAGTATTGTGATAATTGTACGTCTTGCAAATAGCTTTTAACCAGATTGTAATGTTTAGGTGCTTTTTTCCCAAAAAAACAAAAACCCACCCAAGAGGTTTGTGTGGTGGTACAGAGCCTGGAGACACAACATGGGAATCCACGTACAATTATAAGGCTAATTTACTGTATACTTACGCTAAGTCACGATGTTGACTCTGATGATGATGTCATCATGATGTTGATGCTTTCTCACCTGTGTTAACATGTTAGCGCTTAAAAAAAAAAAAAAAGTCTCTTATTGTACAACCTTGATTCCTAAAAAGTTGGGACTCTGTAAAACGGAAATGAAAACAATCATTTGCAAACTATCTGTGTTTACCAACAGTTTTACAAAGTGTTCCTGAGCCCATGCAGTAACATCCTTTATCCAATCATGTGTTCACAAAGCGCTGAACCTCGCCCCATCCTCGCCCGTGAACGACTTTCTTACCCAATCATGATACTCTCACCTGTGGAATGATCCAAACAGGTGTTTTTGGAGCGTTCTACATCTTTCCCAGTCTTTAGTTGCTCCTGTCTCAACTTCTTTGAAACATGCTGCATCAAATTCAGCATATATTTACAAAAATCAATGAAGCCGATGAGGCAGAACATTACACATACTGCCTTTGTGCTGTTTGAATTGAGTTTATGTCAAAGGGGGATTAGCAAATGATCACATCCTGTTTTATTTCTGCTCTCCACTGCGTCCCGGCCCTTGTGGAATCAGGGTTGTACATTCAGGAGACATGAGGGTTAAAACTGATTTATCTGAAGACTCAAGTTATCGTTCGTCCTGTCCTAGAAAACGATCGTGGGATTAATGGTTGAACTATGCCACTTTCCTAAGCTTCTGCATATAGGAAAGACATCTGGTGTGCTTTCCTCCGGCAGGAAGAAGACTCAGACAGACAATAATCTCAATGTGCATTTTGCATTTCGTTTAGTGCTCTTGGTCATCGCTCCAGTTCACCACTATTTGATGGATTGTTCCACACATTGTCCTCACACTGCTCCTCTCAGCGCTGGAGTTGGGTCAGGCCCACTTGCTGCAACAATATCCTCCTCCAGCTTGTGAAACATCTTGATATTTTGCGGTTTGTGCTGCCTCCAATGCTTTGTTACTCATTTCTTTGCACCCACTTGGCTTTTAGCTTCTGAGAATCCTTCCTCACAAATCCCACAAAGTCCTGTGTTAATCATCATGACAGATAATACCCCTCTTGTATTTACTTTACACACTTTAAGCCAATCCAGTGTCATTTTCAGATTAGTATTCAACATGTTCCCATCCTCTTGGTCTATTAATTCTGTTTGGTGTAGCTTGCTTTCTTGGCAGCCACCCCACCCAGCCCTCCCTCCTCTACTTGAATGACTACCTCCTTAACTGCAGAAGCACTCATACCCTGCAGGCTCTGATTTGTTGCTGTACTTCACACAACAGACTTAACCAACATCTCAAGAGTGCTACAACCATTACTAATGTGACTCCCATGAACTGCATTCTGCACACTGGATGCTCTCACTGAATTTAGCAGAACTCACTGAGAGGTTTGAGGATGTTAGCAGTGGATTCATCTGCGTTCTCCCCGTCTGACTTGTATCCCTCCACGCTCTGCTCGGCTCGTTCCCGCTTCTCCTTGTGGCTCGACTTGCGGCGGTGGCGTCTCCTCCGGTGGTAGCTCTTGGGAACGTGCACACCGATGTACACGGTGTGGTGACCTGCCACAGCGCAACACAATAGAGGGAATGCAGGTCAGATTACACTCACAAAAGGAAATCACATTAATCCTGAATGCTGGTAATCCGTATCACCGCTGCAGGGACAAAAGCAACGGGGACTGGTTGATCTAGTGTTTGCTCACCACAAGGCTGCTTTGACGCGATGTTTTGTTTTTTTCTTGTGTGGATGTTGAGACTATTGTTGGTCTTTGGCTTATTACCCAACCAGGAAGAGATAGACCCTGTTGTCAATCAGTCAAACTGCAAAATTAAATAAATGCCAACTACTTCCTGCAGAGCAGCTCATACAGGAAATGATGACTTAATGTCTCCAGGAAGTAATTAGAGAGACAGAGGGGGGAGAGAGAAGACTCTTGCAAAGACTGGGCTGTGCAGACCAAGTTGATGCAACCGTGTTTTTTTCCCCCATTCAACCATGCATGCCATAAACACGCCTTATAGGTTGTAATGATATCTTTCACACTTCAGTGGTCAGTCGTGCTTCCTTGTAGGAACCGAAGAACACCTGAAGCGCACACCAAACAAAGCACTTCCATCACATTCCCACGCAGGGAAGGCAACAGATCTTGCAGCTACTACTGCGTCCCCATAAACAGCACGACACAAAGCCAGAAGCTCTGACGTGCTTCTCTTTGTGTGCACCCTTAAATGTTGGTTTGGGAAACATGTGAATGTCTCAGCAAACGCGTTTGGGCGTCTCCATATAAATTCTTTTGTGGCTTCAGCTGACAGCCAGAGCCGGACAGGATAAGAACACTTGAAGAAACATCTCCCTGTGCAGAAATGTCAAGCTAAAGTGGAATCGATTCATTCAATGCTGCGCTGCTGCAACAGTGGAAAGCACAGTTTTCAGCGAGATGGAGGGTTAGCTTAGAGCTCATCACGCGTCAATCAGGAAGATAATGAGCTGTCTTACCTTCCACTTCCTCTTCATCGCAGACATGCTTGACAAAGGATGCTCCTCTGTCCAAGACTGCTTCGTCCTCCACTCTACGAGGCAAAAGAGGAAAACGGTTAAATGTGGATCGCCGCACAGGGCAGCAGAATGTGTTTAAAAACACGATGAATAACAGCACAGCGAGGCTTCAAACTCTGCTAACCTGGAAAGCTTTAATGTGCATGAGCATTTCTGATGCAATCACCCACATATGACCAAAATGTCACCTTCCCATCCACCCACAATGCTGCACACAATAACATTTTGTGTGGAAAGAGCTCCTTCTCCTCAGTGAGTGGATGTATGAATCACACTGCACTTCTATCACAGTAAGACGGACTGCTTGATTGACAGCCACACCGGCTGCTCTAGTGCACAAAGAAGGCCTTATATTTACTTCCTGGTCCCAGTGACGTCAGAGACATCTTCACGGGCTGCACGACCTGGAGTTTCCCTTTGATCATCGAGCCTCGACCTTGCTGGAAAACTGAAAGGAATGTGGCTCCTCCAGTGCAGCTAAGTGTGGACTAATCCGGGCCATGAAAGGTGGTTTAGGCCACAACATAGTACAAACCTCCATCTCACAATGCACTTTTGGCAAACAAAAGGAAACAATACACTGGTTCCTGACTCTAAAAAGCAAAGAGAAGCTGAGGCTAATGTTACAATACTAATGTTGGTCTCATTTCTACTGAGGCCTCATCTAGCATGCAGCTCTAAGTCAGTTCATTCCAAAGTGTTCTGGGGTAAGCGTGTAAGTATCAAATTAAGAATTCATCTGCTGTAGCCAATCTGACCAAATGCTTTATGACAGAAGTTTTGGTTAAAAAAAAAGACCAAAAATAAACATTTTTCATATCAAGAATGTCAATAAACACGTCAACAGTTTGCATTTGCCACTGAACCATCCCCGACTGAGGATGACACAATTTGAAAAATGAGGGGATGGGAGCAGTGTACACAAATCGCTAAGTAAACAAAGTCAGGAAGGATACAACTTGTTCCTCCAACTGCACTGCAAGCTCATCTGAATTCCCCCAGAGGATATGGTATCTGGTCCTCGAGAGAGATCGAGGTATAACGCTCATAAACAGACGTAAATGTTGAGGGACCAGCTCCTAGATCAAACAAGTGATGGAGGAGTGGCCGGGCTTGATGCCAAGTTCACAGGCAATGCTAATAGAGCGATTAGCCTCTGTAGCCTCCTTTTGTTGCACATTGTTGGTTCCAAAAAAAAAAAAAGAAGGGGGGGGTCAAGTTCCCACACCACACCGGGTGGAGAGGGTGGACGCGATCATTTAGATCCAGAATTCCTTGTGTGTTCAGCTCTGCTCGCACTCCTCCAGGACAGAGTGTACAGAAAATAGCACCAGCTTCAGGGAGTTACTCTTGTGAAGAACATGTACTTAACCAGTTATTCTATTACAGCCTTAAGTGTCCCGGAGTATTCGAACACGCACATTCAAAAACTAAAAAAAGAACAAATGGGTGGCGCCATTTCAATTCAAACATTGCGCACACGGGGAGACAACGCTTCAGGATCTCTCCAGGAACTCAGTCTGCAGCAGAAACTAAAGGCTCGTGGATGGTGTGTGTGTGTGTGTGTGTGCATGGAGGCAGGTCATGTAACACAGCGCGAGGGCCTTCAGGAAGCCACACAGGAGAGCAAAGGAAGCTCATGTTGCAGCAGGTTTACTGCTGCCTATAGCCAGTCAACGGAGCCATGTTAATCACTCCATGGCGAGGCCTCAGACAGGGGGACCGTCATGATGAGAAACACGCCACAGGTGGCACACAGACACACAGGATGCAGGGGAAGAGAGTTCAGCATTCCTGTTTGAACGGAGTGCTGAATCTAAAAGAATTCAGACTGGTGCGTGAAATGGGATGAAGGAGGAGGAAGAATGAGTGAGTAATCTACTCAGCATTAACTCTTCATATCAAGTTAAAGTCAGGTAGCGTGAAGCGAAAAGGAGGCTCAATGCATGTCGTGTGTATGAAAACATAAAGCAGATCAGCTCTAGCGTCTTCTCATTCATTGCAAAAGCAGGAAATCTTCTTGATCTTCGTTTTTCATTTCCTGCTATGACTTCCTCTGCCTGATTAATAATAAAAAAAAAAAAAAAAAAAAGCTGGGTGAGGGTCAGAGCAGGCAGCTGCATCCACTGGCGAACTTCTCACTTCGCGTCTGTTCTCGGTGACCTCGTGAGGCTGGATAAACCTGCCGGTGCGTGAGGAGCCGGGATCAGCTGCTCGGGATCAGGGATCATCCCCATCTCTTTACAGAATGACGCACCCAATCCCACCGGCCAGGTTCACCACGGGGGTGGGTGCCCCCAGCGCAGTCTGCGCAACAAGCATGTATGGTTATGATTTAGAAGCCTTGACATGATGCTCCAACTAAAAGAGCTCATTTTAAATGGCCAAAAAGTCGAAACCCAGGGGCTTGAAAGGCAGCTGTGGACAGCTTTTAGCTCCCCTCTGAGAGGGTGAACAGGGGCAGCGATCAGCATGAATTCAGGCAGTTAAAATGAATTTGGGTGCCGAGAAGTTAAAGTGTTAAAATGCCCAGAGAAGCTGCTCAAACCGCTCTTATTACGCAATCCACTTTTGAGAACAGGAAACTTTTTATAGCCACCCTTTAAGTCTGGCAGAGGTGAGTGACACTGGAAGGAGAGATCAGAGGAGTTCTTTTATGTCTGCGGCTAACAATGATTTCCACTATTATACATCGATTGGTCTATAAAATAAAATAAAAGAAGTTACAGCTGTCCAGGGTGCAAAGTAACATCTTCAGGTGCTTGTTTTGTCTGACTGACAAGCCAAAAGATGTTTCATTTGCAATGATTTACAGGAGCAAAGCAGGGAAGAGAGTGTGTTTGGAGTCTTTTGCTTTTGAAAATGAGTAGAATATAAAAAGTTGTGGCAGTAGATTAAAGGTTTACTCATCAAAGTGTCTGATTTAAAGAACTGTCTAGCTCATGGAAGTGACAAAGGACACATGCCATGTGATTCTGCAGCTCTTATGCAATCACTGAATTGTACTCTCTGCTCCTCAGGTCCGCCTTGACTTTTGGAATTTCTTCCGACAACACTTGAATGGATGAGGAAATGGATGGATATCTGTTTGCATAGAATATCACTCAGCGGAGCACAAAAAGATCATTCAAGATGCCAGTTAGCATCAAGAGGAAGAGTCACACGAGTGAATGGATGGCACGAAGAAGAGAGACGTTTCCTCATCCACTGTCCGTACAAAAGACAGAAGAATGAGGAATCAGATGAGGTTTTCACAGTTTCTGCAGTCACTGTAAAAGAGGGGCAGGACAACTTCTCATATCAAGTCACAATGGGTTACTGTTGGTTTCACTCATGTTACTCTGAGGGGGTGTTTAACACTGTCCAGCCTTTTAAAAAACAGGCTGATACTGTAAACCCTCATATCTATAACACACTCCCACTGGCTGCAGATGAGGATAACCAGACAGCTGATGACCTCCAGGTGCATGTCACAAAAAGTGCACGCAAAGTGCGTTTCCGCGTTTTACAGCAACCAAAGTCTGACTTGTTGCGGCTCTGGCGGATGCGTCATTGCGCAACGTGGACGCACACGCTGAAAGTGGATTTTTTTGGGGGGTTGTCAGCTCATGCGCCACATGGTCTGTGAGCCATACGCGCAGCTTTCATCGTGTTGCACTGGGGACACCTCTCCATTTGGCCTGCGCTCTGTGCATCTCTCTAATCGAAAGTGACAGGTTCTTGGAAAATAGATTACCGTTCGCAGCCGCAGCGGTGCGGCAACGGTGGCTTATCCAACCAAGGGTGAAACTCTAATCAATGAAAAGGTGTATAAACTTAATTAGAAGCCCGATTAATACTCCAGTGAAGTTTTAATGAAGGTTTGGCACCAGCTGGAAAGTAAACCCAGATTTACGCACAGAAAACCTTCCAATGACACGCTGAGTGTGTCTCAATAGGTGCATGATGTTCACCTGATGCCCACACTTTTTCACCTGGTCAGCACGGGAAGCTACAGGTAAAGTTCCCAACATTATCAGAGCAGAAGAGAGACGATCATGAACTTACTTCTTGTCGGAACTCATGGTGACAAACTTCGTCTGTCCTCCGGCTCAGCACGAGTCTTTCTTGCAGTCGGTGTTTGAAAATCTTCCCCTTGAGGAGCTTTCGCGCTTTTTCAAGTGTTAAAAAAAAGTAGGAAAGAAGTCGAGGAGCCGCGGCTATCTCGCTGGAGTGACTTCTCCGACTCTACAACTCAAGTTTAACATGTAACGCACAATCCTCATATCGCGCTGTGCTGGCTCAGGTCGCGCCTCGGCGTCATGGTGAGGAAAAGGCTGGTTTGGCGTCTCGCTGGCAGCGTGCGGAGCCTCTGTGAGCGCAGCGTGTCTCTTTCCATATTTAAAGTGCCATCCCTCCTCCTGCGTGACGCCACCGGGGGGTGGAGGTCAGAAAGTTACTCTCGGGTGGCGCACCGAGTCCTTCAACTTGACTAATGGTTTCTCTATTGTTCACTTTGCAACTAAAAGACGCAGATTATCATTTCAACTGGTGTATTGAATAAGTATACTAGTACTACTACTAATACTACCACTGCTACAACAATAATCAATCACATTCAAGCCTGACGCGCGTTGTTGTGTTTGGATGCATTTCAACACTTTGGACCGGTTTATTGCTTTTATCATTCCCACAGATATTACACCATAAAGTCGGGCACTTGTTATGAATAATTGCACAACATGTGGCGTTCATGTCGGACTTTTATCACACAGAAATCTTCATTATCTAAACCTAACTCCAGTCAGTGCTGATCTGACCGTGCATGAGCGCACAAGCTGATCTCTGTCATTATGAAAGCATTATATGTGAACATTAAAGCACCTATTTCAGGTAACTCTCATCAAATCCTCTTGGAGCTACCAGGTAAAGGCGAGCTCAGCGGTCAAAAATAGCTGACTGGACTGCTGTTATGGAGACTGGCGACATCTTCTGGCGAAGCTGTAACTGAGGCATTAAGTCCACTTCGATACTTCTACAATAATACTCAATAGACTCATAATTATTCATGTTTTTCGAGTTTATTGTCAGTTTTGAATGGACTGGTGGCCACATATTCATATAAATACACAACAGATGTATAAAAGTTTAAAAAAAGGAACAGATAAGATCATTTTTAATGATTGTGTAGAAAAAGAAAAGTCATTATCGAGGCATTTCATTGTTTGAAAGGGAAACCATGTTTTCCGTCAGCGCGTGGTCTTCATAGCGTGATCAGGAACTCCTTCACCTGAAAAAGAAGCACAACAGTGGAGCCGTCAGCATCAGCGAAGACGCACACAGCTCGCTGCCTTTGTTCCGCTCCAACACCTGACCCGGCTGACGAGAAGTGGAAAAACAAGTTGGTTTATGTCATTTGTGCAAAGCATTGTGTGGAAGTGACTCCATTTTCTTGATGACTTTGGAGGGGGGGGGGGCGAAAAAAAGAGCCTGTGTTTTACCATCAACACGAAACTGCTACACAAGCAGCTCTTCAGGCCTCGTTTCCATAGGTGAAACCTGAGTGTGTGAATGTGTGTGTCGGTATCAGACATCACACTCGGCTCAGCGCCGATCACTTTGTCTATTTTGGAGTCCTAAAAGTCTCATTTTCAAGCAAAATTTGAACATTTCCAATTCAAATGACCTGGTTTTTCTTCAGTTAACCCACAAATAAAAGGTCATTTTCCTGATTCTAGCGCAGCTTCATGCCTTATTATGTCTTCTTTCAGAACACTGACACTGTAGTTCTGTAGTTTTAAGGCTCAATTTTACACCCATTTAATACAGGAGATTACTGCATGGGCTCAGGAAGACTTCAGTAAACACATGATCGCAGTCTGTTTAAAGCTTTACACACTGTCCCATCTTTTACAGAAGCAGGGTTGTACTCATAAACTATCCCCTCCTTGGGTTTATAGTGGGTAGAAAAGGCCAACAGGATGTTCCACTCCTGTAAAGTTCACCTCAAAGTCCTGTTGGAAGTGTCTGGAAGGCTTAACTCACCTTCTCGATCATGTCCGCTCTCTTGATTTCATTCCCCTTAAAGTCTTCATTCACATCAATGGTCAGGACTGGCACATCATTGAGATACTTAAAGTCGGTGCTGTGGACCAGAGGGGACGCACGGTTAGTGACGCCTAACTGTACATATGAAGTGTCAAAGCTTTGATGTCTGTGGGGAAATCTTGTGCACATAAAGAACCGGACAAACAAGCCATTTCCAGCCTCGGATGCAGATCACATGCATCCAAAACGGTTTCAAACTCTTGGTCGCCCTCAGGTTATGGCATCAATGGGGACTTCAGATCAGCCAGATAATTACCACTCTGACGCAAAAAACGTGCCACAAACGTCTGTGTGTGCGTGCGTGCGTGCGTGGACTCACGTCATGGTCTTGTGCTGCAGCCAGCTCTCATGCTTAAAGTGGAGCTTCTCTAGATACTCCAGAGGGATGTCTTGCTCTTCTTCTCTGCCTCTCAGGCGCAACCGCTCTAAACATCTCTGCGCGCAAAAAGGAAATGATTGACGTCTTTGTGTACGCATTCAAATTCTGGTACTTGTGGGCAAAAGTCCACAGCAAAATCATTGTATGGAGATGTAAATGAACAACAAAACAAAGCTGAGGAGACTGGGCAGAGTACCTCCGGTGAAGCTCTGAGGTAGACGATACCGTCCAGCTCGATGCTCTTGCCAAACTGGCTGTGCAGCCAGCCGTGCCAGTCCTGGTAGACCGCCCATTCTGTGTCATTCAGGCACTCGCTCTCATAGAGGTTGGCTGCAAAGATGTACCTGGAACATGAGGGGAATTCATGGACAAGGAGTTTCAACAAAGCAGCATTATATCACTGTTTTTGCATTTGACAGAGATATATTTCTCTGTTGATACCTGTCACTGTAGATGGACCGCTCGAAGAACTGCACGGGGTTCTCAGCCTCTCGGAGCTTCCCGTTGGCCGACCTGATCTGAGCTCGCACCCGGCTGATGCAGGCGTAGCTCTGGAAGGTGTAGGCCCACCTCTCCGGTTTCTCATACATCATCTGCAGCACGTTCCCTCCGCTCCTCTGAGACGTGGTCAGCTCCTAGGACATAAAACATGAATACTGAATATCTTCCTATTGGGATCAATAAATCCACTTAGCGTGCAGTTCAAGTATTTGTAGAAGTACTACATTGGTAAAATCTGGTCAGGTATATCAGACTCTTAGCTGATGATTTTCATAGTCGTGATTACTCTAAAACTGCAGCTAAAGACTATTTTCATTATCAATTAATCTGCTCTTCCTCAATTAATCCTTAAATGTAAAAAAATGTCAGAAAATAGTGAAAACTTTCTGATGTAATTCCCAAATATGTTATTTTCTCGAACATGATGCATTCAGATAACTTGTATTATTCAACCAACCATAAAATATAAACTGCTAAGTTAAGCATTTTCCATTATTTCAAGACTTTGCACAAATCCTGCATGTAACGCTGACAAGCATCAAATCCTCACGCTGGAAGAAGCAGCAACCGGATGATGTTTTGGTATTTTTGTTGGGAGAAACGACCAATTGATCGATTACTTAAGATGCTGTCAATCGACCAACCGCTGCAGTTCTTAATTCCTTGAATTATATCGATGCTCGTGTTGTTTAATACTGTGTGCGTACATGTCTCCTGTCTACCTACTGGGACAACCCATTTTTTCCAATTTCACCTCAGTTCTCTGTGATAAGACACAACTGTCCTCACAGCTGTGCAGGACTCAAGTCTGTCTCGTGACCAGCAGAGGGCGCACGATCAACCCACTGGAGCTGTTCAGACTTGTTGGAAATCCTTGGCAGTTGTATGCACTGATAATCTCCTCATACATCATGTTACACTGTACTGCACAGTGTGTCCTGCAGTGTTCAGTACTCTTTACACAGTTTACAGTTCGGCTTTGACTTTACACTGTTATTCTTTACGTATTTAAGAATAATACCTTTCATGTAAACAACAACAAAACCAGCTCCTTAAACTGGTCTAATTGGCGTTCAGGAAAAAGTTTTTTGGATTGAATCAGTCATGCTAACAGATTTAGTGATAACATAAAAGTAGAGCTGACATGATTAGTTGATTAATCCATAAATTGACAAAGAAATCAGCAGCAACAACTGTTTGAATCATTTAAAGTCATTTACGAAGCAAAGATGCCAAAAATGATCTGATTCCAGCTTCTCAGGTATATTTAAAAGTATTTGCTGCTTTTCTTTCCCCTGTGACAGTAAACTGAACACCTCTGGGCTTTGGGCTGTTTGGACTAAAGAAATAATGTGCATACTTCTATTTCCGCTCTGAATAATTGTGACTGACGTTTTTCACTTTCTTCTAATGTTTCACAGACCAGGAAATTAAATCAGGGAGACAACAGTATGAAAATGATCATCGGTTCCAGCCTGCTGCAAAAGCAATTACTCATCCCAAACAATTTGTCCATGCGTGTGCAACATAATGAAATCTGCTCTCACCTCATGATATATACACATCTCCAAATGACACTCATTCAGTTAGCATTCTTAGTCGCGATGGGACAAACTACACCGTCATATGGTTCAAAGCACCGGCTCAAATAAATCAAGCAAGCCAGCACCTGAATATGCTGCTTGCTGCTTATATGCGGGTGCGCTGAACCGCTAAATTTGACCCCAAGGGTGAGGCTGGGCCTGCAGCTGTGTGGGACGTTAGAGATGTTTGGCTCGATGATGGCATGTCATCTGCCCAGAGGGAGACCATCTGTTGCTCTGGGTGTGCAGCGATGGTGACCAGTGCAGATATATGGACAGATGGCAGCTGCACTCTAAATACAGATGAAGACTCTCCCAGTTATCTTAATGTGTGCAGTGCATGCTGAATGAGTGTTCAGAGGATTGGAGGATCGTGCTCCTCTGAGGGACCAAAGTGCATAACAAAATGGCGAAGATGCAGTTTAGAAACACACCGTTTTGCTTCTTTAAGAAAGCGATTTCTAAGCAGGAGTCAGCTGACAGCACTGAATTCGGACCATTTTTTTCCCCAAATGCAGCAATACAGTAAACGTCAATACCTCAAATTCACTTCCTTTTGTTTGGACGTTGCACCATCTGGCGATAGGCTCGGGTACCACCTCCCAGTCCCCGCTCTCCTGCTCCAAAAGGCGCACAAAGGTAGATTTGCCCGCCGCTGAACACAAAGGATGCAGAGATTCAAGTTCACTCATATCGATAAATCATGTAGCAACACATGCTACATAAGCTAACATGCAGGTATGTTAGCTAACGAGTGCATTAGCTGACAGTACTCTTGAATTTGGCGGCAAGATTTTAATGTCAAGAATATCAATAAAGAGATATTTGTCACTGTCTGCAATCACAGCCAAACGTTTGTTTACATTGTCCGAGGTACCACCTGCTAACTACGTTAGCTTGAAGTTCAGATTTTAAGCTAGTTAGCTTGCTATGTGGAACTTCGCTCTCGCCACAAACTCCGCTCTCACCGATATTTCCCTCGATCGATATCCGCTTTATCCTTTTCTCCATCGAGTCGTTCATCGGATCGGGGCAGCGTCTCTTCGGATTAATCGACATTTTCAGCAAATAAATACGTCTGCCGTTCGAGTCGAAGCGGGCGCTGCTGCAGCTGCTGTTGTGCTCCTTGTTCCTTTAAGTTTGGCGGGTACAAACGTCAGGAAGCGGCGGCTCGCGCAGATGTGTTTCCGCCCAGGAAGCGGCAGCTGCTCCTCGTCACGTGACCGCTCCGCCGGTTCGCCTGTCAGTGTGTTGACGCAACCAGCGCAGGAAGTATTCGCATCGTTAAAAAGCAGTTATAGCAAACGATACAAATACTCTATTACAGGTAAATTTACTCAAGTAGAGGTGTATTAGTACAAGCAGCGACATGTACGTAAAGGCACCTACCAAAAGTACTTCTTATGCAGAATTTGTTGGGTACTTGAATGCATCATTATTATTGATGCGTAAACATTTTGGCAGTACTTGAATACTATAGTTGGTTGAAGAGGGTCTAATTTCAGCTGTTTTATATATAAAACAATGCATTATATCTTATAATCTGTAACTGTGGGTTAAAATTTTATATTATCAGCTGCTTTGATATTTTCTGTCTGCGTCCTCTCTGTTTTGATATTGTTTGTCTATGTCTATTGTCTATTGATTTGTATTTTTTTTTTTTTTTTTATTTATAAGATGTCTTAAAGTCTGAGCAATGTTCTTCTGTTATGGGACTACGGATGGAAATTAGCATTTTTGCTACAATCCGGCGTGTTTACATATTTGTATGTTTATTAATGTGCACTGTCCCTTTCAAATAAACAAATAAAGTAAAGTAATAAATTAATGCTTTAGTATGTAAAAACCTTAATATGAAAGGAACTACAGCTGTGAAGTAAAAAGTACAATACTTCATGTACTTCAAACCTGTACTCAAGTACAGAGCTTTCACAGTGCACTGAGCTCATACCACGCAGTAAGCATACAACTCATCCAAAGAGTCAAGACCACCTTTATTTGCCTTGTAAACAGCATAAATCAATTCAGTAGCATTGAAAACCCCAAGCCATTATTTACAAACATTTCATCAATTATTACAGTCAAGGAGGAAAAACTGTAGGCAATAGGCTATGTTATGTTTTCAGGATTTGACTGGTTTTCTATTACATTTTCAGATATCTGGTGAGCAGTAACATTCATAATAGCTAGCTAGGGAAGTGGAAAAAGATACTCAACGATTAAAACAAACATTATTTTAATATCCGAATAAGGGCGGGGAAGCAGCCTCTAAAAAGACTCGACGCATTCTTCAAACCAAAAGCTACCACTCCATGCTCGCTGAAAAGTACTTTCAAGACAGGTCTAACCCTCACTATTTACACGTGTGCACTGAAGCATTACACCTCTCTGACAAATTTCAGATAAGAAGAAATATAAAATGTCACTGTTTCTGAAACCAAACCTGAAAGAGAAGCAACTCTATGTCTATCATTCACCAGATTTGAAGCACTATAAAGGAAAACCAATAATAGATAAAGTACGAATGAGCCAACTGGTAACCCTTTTAGTGTTTAGTGTCAATTATTGCATAGTATACTACACTTTGAGATCGGGGAGGGGGCATGCATCTGCTGTCTGCAGCACGGCGACAAACAACTCGGACCATACAAAAGCAGAAGAAATCTCACTTGTGCCTTAAAGCCAATTTCAGCCGAGGTTAAGCGATTCAACATTCATTTGGGGAAACATGAGGGGGGGAAACTACGATCGGTCACATGACAGGGCTTCTCACAAAGAGCAGTCTATGCAGAATAAACATTCAGGCGAGCGAGGTCAGGAAACTTGTTCAAAGTGCTTTATGGCTCGTGAGATAATAACAAGGGATGCAGAGGAATCCAATTCTAAATGCTCGTGTTTTTGAACAGCGGCGGTCGTGGCTTCAAACACTGGTCTCTATTTCTATTCAGTTTATGTACAATTAAAGGTTTTAGATCCCTTGAACGCTTTTCCTAAATATTAGTTTCTACTTCAAGTTTTTTGGGGGGGGGGAGAAAATCTAGTACACAGGAACATGTCACAAGAAAAACGCTAAGAGTTAAGTTCATTTTCAGTCCCTGCTACCACATGACAATACTCTAGCCTCACTTCTATGTCCTTTAACACATTCATGAATCATAGCCTGCACAGAGCACTCGGGAAAGAGACTTTCTAACTAAATCAAGGTTGGTGATCGCTATGGTTTTACAGAGAAAATACCTTTCGAACCGAGGTACAGTACAAATAGAAAAAGGGGCCTAAGAGGGACTTAAGAACCAGAAACTAAAAGCGAGGTGGGGGAAAATGTAGTTTTTCTTCATCACATTAGTGGTGTATGGCCTTTATCTTCTCACAGTTCTCACTGTTGATATAGGGCAATTATGAGCCATGCTAGGCACTTAGGGTTCTTCTGTACCGACAGATGTGGGCTATTACAGATGTGAACAGCAGTAGACTGCAACCCAGATCCTTCTATGTAGATAAATTAAGAAAATAACTAGCTACTGAAGGTAAATTGGCTTAAAGGCTGTCTTAAGTTCTCGCCACAACACTAAAAAATCCCTCCTATTCTCATATAGCAACTTTGCTTATACACTATTCTTCCCTGCGGATGAGCTGGAAATGGGAATCTAAGAGCATGGAAATGCCTCCTGTGTCCATAAATCCAAGTGAAACAAAAAAAAAATCTGTGCAGTGTCATAGAAAACTAATGAACATATGTCTATATCATCCTAAATGTCAGCCCTGACTGAATACTGGGGATCTTTACATACAGCTAAAAGCATCCTCTCAAATATGTTAATCTGTGGTTTGTTCAATTACGAGTGTAATCCCTGATTGCATTAGTCCTGGTGCCTTAAACCTATCAAGACCCTTCCTTCTTCCTGGCCTTATTAAAAACATTTCCCCAAATGGAAATATAGTATATACTGCATACGTACAGCCAGGGTGGGGTGGGTATCTGTGCAAAAACTAGAAGACCAATAAAATAAGGATTACATTGCTGTTTATCTATCCTTGGTTGTCAGTTTTTCGATCAGCTCCTGAAGTGGGACCAGCTCTTTCCTGTCAATGAGGTTGAACTCCTGCGGAAGACAAAGGGAGCAAACATCAGCGTGTGCTGCGCTCTGTATTGCTAACACGCAGCGTGACTCGAGTGGAAAAGCACATGAAAGTCAGCGACTCGTCACCTGAACGAAAAAGATGAAGTGTTTGAACGACGTGTTGAGGTGGGCCTCCTCCTGCAGCTGCATGACAGAGTCAAAGTGCTGGTGGTAGATGTGGGCGTAGACTCTGAACAGGCGCTTCAGGATGGTCTTGGCCACTGACATGAAGTTTCGCTTAAAGGGGACGCCTTGGGAACGAGACGGAAAAGCAGTCAGACGTATCAGATTCCTTCAACATACAGGTTACTTTACTGTCTCCCATAGCCAGACCATCCAATATAAACACATTCATAAGAACACACACAAACAAACAAACAAGCAAACTGGACACTTCATATAGAGATCACATGCAGCAACACATCTCACTTTACAAGCACACAAACAGATAACACACTCAGTGGTAAAGGCGACTCTTTAAGGCTTTTGGAGTTTCAAAATACCAAAATATTGTTGATATTTTATAACTTGGGTTCTTCAGGTGTAGCTTAAAGAGAATGCACTGAAAAGCTTGACAGGCATATAGAAAGTTCACCCAGTCTTCCTTTTCCTCCCTTCTTATCCCTCCATTGCCAATGCTCCTCTCAATAAGGCACAAAAGCTCAGAGCAACGGGGGCAGACGCAGCCACGGTATGTTCTCTGGATTGCAAAAGCCTTTCGCAGACAGGCCGCAGCACGATTTACGGGAAGTGCAAACAATCATGACTGCAGCTCGTGGTGGAGGGTTCATGGGTAGGTGGGAAATTCTGACGCCGTTAAGACAGAGCTGCGCTCTACAGCTCAGATGTGGTGAACAGCTGGGGAGCACAGAGGCCCGGTGGAGAGCTTCTTCCTACAGGGCTACAGTACCTACAGCACAACCACATCAATTATTCAAAGAAGAGTCACAGACAGGGCAAGACTCTGCTAAATTTTGCTCCTGTGGACATGAAACTTGACTCTAATCACATACAGAGGCTGCCATTATTCCCTGAGGTCAGAAATATGAGGACCTTTCACCCTGTTTCATTTGAGACACCCGGTACGAAAGGATACCAAAAGAAACAAATTCCATGACTCCAGGTGAGCACCTTTAATCTCTGGCTCCTTCCACTGACAAGTACTGAGGAATAAATGAGAACTTTATTTGTGCTGGCTGCCGTCCAACTCTATTAACGCTCCACCCGACAGCACAAGCCTCTTCTGGTCAGGAGGCTGAGAGCTGTGTTGGTATGTATGTATTCTAACTGTGCTCATTGTTAACCAGAGAAATTCTCCATGTGTCATCTGGAGGACTTTGTGAAATATCAGTGGGTTTGAAAATAAGCAAACAGCTGATATTTACTTGTGCTTATATCTGCTGACAACCCAGATGATCTGCCCTCAGGACTTTACCAATAATCCATCTGCTTATGTAACACATCTTCCCTTCACGGGGTTTTCCTTTTCACCTACTGTTCATTTAGCGTTTCAGGCTAAGCTACATGCCCAAAACGCATCCTCTAACTTTGAACGGCTTATCTAATTTAGTTTTAGCATACACTCATTCTGCAATCCAGTTGAATTTCACAGAAAAGACGAAGGCTGTTTTGCCTCTTCACGATAACCCTTTTGTGGGTGGCAGATCTCTTTTATTGTTACATTAGACAGACGTTGGGTAAAACTGTCAGCGCACATCTAATCACTGGACATCCAGCAGGCGTATCAAAGTTGCTTTTCTTCAGAGCCGAGCGCTAATGGAAACCAGCGAAGAAAACATCAAACCCACACAGAGGAAACGGACACAAAGCATACCGATCTTTGAAGGGAACAGCGTCTCATCATCGAGCTGGTCTTGCACCCAGGTCATGAGGTAATCAATATACTTGGGAGCCGAGCATTTGATGGGCTTCTTGATGTTGGTTCCATCAGCCCAATGGTACTCATACCTACAGGAAACATTAATGACAAACACAGCATTTTGAGAATATTCCTTCCAGGTTAAAGTCGGTTAAGACGTCAGTACACTGTGCTGATCGCTTCCAGCAAATCCAGTCTAACAGAAACCTTGTGAGCTCAGACGCTAGCCTGTAAAACATCCACTGAGAATCTGCTGAGCCCGGCAGCAGAAGGCCAGACTACTGACGGAGGCAGGCAGGTGTTTACATGATCGCTACAAGCGTGCTGTATTCTGCATTTAATCGAGTGTTGTCACGTTTCATGCTAATTGATCAAAGTTATTTTGTCCCACCGGCAACATCCCTAACCCTGCTGAGCCTCGACACGCCGAGATGAGCTCAGCTTGAGGGTTGGTTTTATGAGACTACGCACTTAGAGACAGACAATGATCGACTTACTTAGGACCCGCAGACATGACCGGACAACTTTCCTCTGTGCAAAAATCTGTAATGGTGCCATACAGCATGTTGATCTGGTTGAAGAAATCCACAGCTGAAAAAAGAAGCAGAAAGAACATATTCAAATCAAGCGCACGTGAGACCGAGCGCTGTGCGTGCCAGCACAAATAGCTGGCATCGAGTTTCCCCACAGGCCTTCACCAGCCCCGCTTCACCACCCGGCCTAAACTGTGGACCAGGGTGCCCTCCGGTTATCTCTTACAAACTGTTAGCGCTCATTCCCAGGGGCACGCAGCCAACTCTGGCTTTCCATCAGTTGGAGAGATCCATTTAAAGTCTTGGCAGCATCAGTGTTGGTGTTCCACTCGTTAATCTCACAGAGAAAAATACATATTGAGCAGCTGATGTGACATATGTGTTGGGTGAGGTCCTGTTTAATAAGACACTGAGTCCCGACCTTTGAGCAGAGTTCGAGGTACTTTCAGTAACACAGAAGGACGCATTTCAAGGCGATGCACGGCTACTCTTCATGAAGCTTTTCATCGTCCTTCAATGTCGTCAAGTAAAATTTCAGATGCTTCCTAAAACGGCACGCAACCGCTGGCTGAGCGAATGGGAAAAACCAATAAATCAGGCGCCCCTCTGCCATGCTCTCAACTGGTCAACACATTGCCGTGACGGGCGCCAAAGTCACGGTCACCATGACAGATTTTCAGAGCGCCTAGACTGACACAGAGGTGTCTGCAAAGAGACAGCAAGCACAGCATCAGAGACGCTCGGGTCGCACAGAGAGAATCGCTGTTCAGTCAAAATAAAAGTGGAAACCAGTGGCGGCCTGTTGGTGAAGATGCAGACCGTATAACCTTCCCAGTTTGATTCCCGCCGGGCCTTTGCTGCATGTCATAACCCTCCCTCCCTCTGCTGTCGCCATCCATTACGAGCAAAACGCCAAACAATCTTAAAAGAAAAGAAAAGAAGTGAAGCACTTCTCATGAGCAGACATCATGAGGAAAGTCGAGCTATTCTAACTTCCCTTTATTGTGCAATTTAAAACAGCTCATGCAGCAGTGACTAACATCCATCCATTTCCACTAAACCGAAGCGCACCAGCACTGCAACGATGACAAAGCCAAGCCGACGCTACGGCGCACGGAGAGCTCGTAGGTGCCTGGACTTGTTGAGCAAATGTCACAGATAATAGTGGATAAATACAGTCACTCTGCTTTAGTTTTCATGTTCTCCTGTGCTCCAAAGGAATTCCAAAAAGCATCCAAACGTTTGAAGAACTGCGCAGTGCATACCAAACAAATCAGCTGCAATTAACTTAAAGAGACTCAAACGACGGCACGACAGCCAAATCAAAGAAAAACTAATTCAATGATGCGTCCACGACTCGTCTTTGTGATCTGCATTACACCACTGTCTCAAATCTAAATTCATATCTTAATCACTTTATGCTCTACTGCAGTTAAAGGACTTAAAATATGAACTTAATTCAATTGCTGACACGCTGAGACACTGAACATCCCGAACTCTAACTGCACGCTGACGCAAGAGGAAGTGAAGCTTCTGCTGGCCAGCCATTCGTCTCAATTTAGAGCAAAGTAAACAAGGCTCTCCGAGGACAGACAATAAAGTCTATTTAACATTCACAGCGGTTTTTCCCAACATGAATGCACGTGGTCTTTAGAGGGAATGCCAAGACCCTGATACTTCACCCTCAACTGATTCTTGATGTGGACTAATTGAGATTTCTGGGACAGAACGACTGAGAAGCATGCAAATGTAAAGACTAGGAGGGGAGTGACAGATAAAATAAGAAGGTGCGTGAAGGTCAGGACTTAAATATATCAAAGAGTGGGTGAACAAAAGGTAAAACTGCTGCTTACTGTTGACTGCGACCCACTCGTTCAAGTCTTCGCCCTCCGGCAGCATGACGGCCATGCGCAGGTTTCCACTTCCCAGCGTAGCCTCTGCATGTTTCAACAGCTCGTACTGATGAGAACCCTCCGGGATATTCTTCTTGGGCTTGAACGTCTTGGATGCACGGTTTCCACTGTGAGTCACATTTCAAAGAGGAAGACAAGTGATGTGATAAACGAGGTGGCAGTCAGACATGATGACAAACCAGGTGAGGGACTTCTGCTCAGGAGGAGTCAGGACCTTCGTAAAAAGCTGGAAAAAAGAGCTGAGCTTGATGGCTTTGGCAGAATCGGTGTGGGGGACAGAACAGTATGTCTCTCTGTGTGTTTAATGAGGCCATTTGGAGAGGTGCTGCATTCAATCCCTCTCACTGCCCCATTAAACAAGAATCTTTGAGTCATCACAACATGGTAGATCACACTCTAAAACAGCTTTTCATTTAATCAGAGCATTAACACTCATCTCCACACAAATCCTACATCATTTTATATTCTATTAGCAAGAGAATTATCCTTTTGTGACAGAGCAGTGGTTGAACCAGATTCCCAGAAATAAAATAAGGCCCATCATCTCTCTTTCAGCTGAAATGTGCTTATGGTAGCATTAAGTAGTCAGGATCAGATGTAGCTCATCAAATGTGTCTCTGCACCTTCGTGTCACTTTCAAATGCTCAAAACGAAGTGCTTCATGAGGTAAATGGCCCAACTTAAAGATAAAAAGTGACAACCTATTGCAACTAGTAAACGCTTTCTAGGGACTGAGTGTTGGCTTTTTAACTCCATTTACCTAAACAGACACATCTCACCACAGGGCGCATTTAATGTCTACCCTCTGATCTAATCCCAAACAGGTTTTTTTGTGTAGCTAGTAAAAGCACAAGTTGTCATTTTGATCAAATATTTGATCAGAGACTGAATGCTGCGTTCTGTCACATCGAGCTGGATTAGCCCGTGGCAACAAACTGTGCGCACCAGCAAATATCCAGGCCAGACTATAAACCCCTCTCACTTGATTTTGCTCTGAGGTCGGTCCTGTGTAGGCTTAACTTTTGAGGCAGAACATAGCAGTAGCTACTCTTACAATAACAAATAATCTACGATTGATGCCAATATTAACTCTCACAAAAACCTTCAGAAAGCAACGCGAATCACACGACACATTCGGAGGTTATTCCGGGAAGTAGTCGGATCCCGTACTACGCTATGGCTAGCAGGCTAGCTGTGTGTCGTTACCACCGCTGATATTTTTACGAATACAACGCTATACTGGCGAGGCAAAATAACCATTCATAATAAAATCACTCACAAAAAAAAGCTCATGTTTCCTCGGACCGCAGAAAATAACTCTCCTGGCAAACAGCTAGCAAGCAGAGTGGAGGCAGAGCAGACGGTTTGTTAAAAGTCTCCCGCGTCCTCCGGTTCTTCTCGCGCTTCCTTCAGGTCCTTGTGAAAAATCAAAAATCAGTATCGATGTAGTAGAAATAACCACCCGTTAGTGCGATAGAAACATTAATTTCATAGGCAGACTGGTCCACTGGATGCTGCTCTGTACGCTGAGAGGCAGCAGCGTACTGAATGTTGTGCTAACTTCTTCATCTGACGTTCAGGGCAGATCAGACGCATTTCTGTCGTGTGCTGCCACCCAGTGGACACAAATGGTCAGCGCTACTGCCCCGCAGGCTGAGCTGGAGGGGAGTTCGTCACAATTTTGTACAGAAAAAAATGTCTTCTGTGTGGCCCCGCAGCTGAGAAATCTGCTGAAATCTGTAAACACAATACTTTCTAATTCTCACTCAATTCAACTTAAAAAAAAAAAATGGTGGTAATCAAACTGAACTGCCATTTTTGCTCTATGAGTTGAATTTTCCCCGTAATTTATTTCCGGAGGATGCATGGACATCATTTCTGTAACCATAATTTAGAAATACGTTTCAGGTAGAGAATAGTTATAGATAATAGATAAATAAAATATCTTATAATATAAGACATTTTGATGATAGGCTACCAACACATTATATTTAGCTCATTGAATCTATGTAATAAAATGGAGGTGTGAAAACACAGATATCATAATGGTGTTACATACAATTTATAATATATATATCGCCAGAGAATATAGGATATATTTCTGTAATGATTTTGTAAGACTGTCATGTAAAATGCCGCTGTAATAATATCTATATATTGTATCCATTGTTATTTTTACATTATTTAGATTTTTATTGCTTCTGTGAATGAGCTTATGTCGTATTATTATGAGAAAAAAAAATCAAAAGTAGTGTTGTAAGTCATGAACTTAAACAAGTCATAAATGATAAACACTTGAATTAGTCTTATGGAATCACTAACCCTGTGACACTAAAATATTCACATACCTCCAAGTTATAAATCATATATTTACACTTTAAACATACACACTGTGCATATGTACACATCACCCACCATCATCAAAGTTGTGGGCATGTATACATATACTGTACATATCCACCCACTTCAGTATTTATCCATTCAATATTTATTCCCTTCCACATTTAGACATTGCATTTTCCTGGTCGTTGTTGCTTTTGTATGTATTTAAATATACCTGCAACTGTTTTTTCATCTACTTCTATGTACTAAATAGTTCTATGTTTATCTTATTTCTTGTCTTTGTTCAGCTTGTTTGCCCTTGTTTTTAGCTGTCTATTTCTATCTTCAGCCTTTACTCTCTCTTATTAATATATATTTTATAGTGCTTTGTTTTCATAATTTGCCACAAAACAAAGTATGTTCTTACCTGGTGATGCTTGGATCCGCGTGAGGTTCGTATAAATCCTGTTAAGTTGCATGTTGAATAAAAATAACACAATCAACCGCTAGATGTCACTGTTTTACGTTTACTCCATGTCTAAAGCAACGGCGATGGCACTGACCAGGCCTGTGGGCGAGCGGTGCTACCTTCAAGTGCCGTCGGAAATATGACACATTTTTGCGCTGCGTTACAAACCTCTCCTGTCCTTTCATCCTTTCTCCTCTCTCCCACTGCCGCTCTGTTTCTGACGGTTCGAGCGCATATCAGAACCCATTTGGAGGTGCTGGTGTTTAATAATAACAACAGTGCGCAGGTTTGCGAACACGTTTGGCTAAACCCGTCTAGCACTAGGACCGCTCAGCCGCGTGTCAGCTGATGAGGCAGCCAGATAAATGCGACGCGAGTCTGTATGGCCCGCAGCTTCTTCGGCTTGTTGCGAAAACGGATGTCCCCGCTGTAGCAGGCCCATGTCTGAAAACCCAGACAGACGGTCACATTTCAACAGAAAGTCAGCGACACTCGAGCACGTCGGCCAAGTCAAAACAGGTAAAAGCCCTCTTGGTGTGTAAAGTTAGCTTACGCGTCCAGCTAATGTAACGTTTACGTGTTGTAGGGGTGCGCCTCAGTGAGTCCTCTGTGTTAGCCAATGTTATTTCTTTATCCGCAGCAGAGCAAGATGGAGTGTGAGTGGAAGCCAGACGAGCAAGGACTCCAACAAATTTTACAGCTGCTGAAAGAGTCTCAGTCGCCAGATACGTCCACGCAGAGATCCGTCCAGCAAGTATCCTTTGCCAAAGCAGACGTGTGTGCTAGCAAACGTTTTCGTGACTTGTTAGCGCTTAATGTCAGACTCAACAGGCTAGCGATAGCTAACACTAGCCGAGGTTACCGTTAGAAGCAGGTACGCAGGTGTTGACCGGCTGGAGCTTTTTGTCTCTTAACAAGCTCAGCATGCTGCTAGCAAAGCAGGCCGTGCCGTGCTAACTTGCTCATGTGTGACCCTCTATAATGTAAGAAACTGGTGTGTTATAAGCTAGGTTAATATCACAGTTACATGTAAACTTGACCTAGCTAGTTAATCGCCTCCATATGCACTCACACCGGCCACTTTATTAGGGGCACCTGTCTGACTGCGCGTTAAAGCAGATATCTCATCAGCCAATCACGTGGCAGCAACTGCATTAAGGCACGATTACATGAAGTTCAAGCATCAGGATGCAGTAGAAAGGTGATATAAGTGAGTTTGAACGTGTGATGGTTGGCGGTGGGGGTCATGTCTTTGAAGGCAGAGGTCAAAGGAGACAGGACAGACTAGTTTTAGCTGAGCAGTAACTCAAATAACCCCTCTGCACAAGAGCATCTCTGAGCGCACAACACATCCAACCTTGAAGTGGGTGGGCTATGCAGAAGACCCCCAGGAGCCACGAGAGGTGTCCTATAGCTACATTACCCAGTGCGAGCTGTGTCAATGGTACAAAATGATATACGCTTCTGTCTCCTGGATAGATGAGTCTTGATTTCTTCTGCGACATTCATATGGTGGGATCAGAATTTGGTGTAACCAGCATCAAAGCAGGCGTCCATGCTGCTTTGGATCAGCACTTTTGTTTTACAGGATGGCGAAGGCGTGACCCGGCCTCTGATTTGGTGGTAATTGCTGCTGTCTTTGGTTGGGTTGGTTAGCCGTAGGCGTGAAGATTGAGCTTGATCAGGGTGAGAATATCAGAGTAAACCAATCAGAGGCAGAGTAGGGGCGGGGTTATGCCTTCGCCATCCTGGAAAAAAAAATAAAACCCACAGTTCAGGTGGTGTTGGAGATATATTCTTGGCACACTTTGAGCTCCATAGCTCCAACTGAACATCCTTTTAACACCTTGTCCTTCCTAAATATTGCTGCTGACCGTGCCCACGCCTTTATGACATGTGCACCCACCCTCTCATGGCTACTTCCAGCGGGATAACGCGCCTTGTCACACAGCTCCCATCATCTCTCTCTCTAGTTGGATGGGCTGAAATGGCCGCCACAGTCACCACACCTCAGTCCAATAGAGCACCTTTAGAACGTGGTGGAACGGCAGATTCACATCACAGATGTGCAGCCGAAAAATCTGCAGCGACCGTGTGATGCTCGCGTCAACATGGATGAGGATCTGTGAGAAATGTTCCCAGCACCTTGTTGAATCTATGCCACGAAGAATTAAGGCAGTTCTGAAGGCAAAACGCGGTCCAACCTGGTGCTAGCAAGGTGTGCCAATGAGTGTGCCCCCTCACGTTGCATCATGCTCCAGCTAAATTAATTAACAGCAGCTTCATGTGACACTCATGTATATCATCTACAACCTAATCTCCTAACAACCCTGAGCTGTTCTGTTCACTTTGTAATGAGCTTGTAACTAAACATTAAAGATCTGGCTTTACATGTCAAATGTCAGAGGTGATATTTTTCCAAAGCAAACAAGCTGTAATTGTAGACATGTGACGTTTAAAGGCACAATGGAGGACAGCTCCCATGATCCCACGCTACTTCACGACCTCATCAAGCTAGGAGGGATCCCAAGCGATCAGCGTCAAACGTGCAAACGTGCTCCAGTATTTTGTACATACTTTTGCATTAGAGAACAATTATCTGCTGCATCCTGATCCTAAATGGTTCACTTATGTAACATTTAATGTGCACCGCATCGTTAACTCATAGACAAGCTGCTGCCGTAGCCCTAAACACGCCATCTGGCTGGGTATGTACAGTATGTAGTCACATCATATGACGTTTTTATGACCCCCTAAAAACACACACTGTTACGCTCTTACACTGAAACCCCGCTTGACAACATGAACTTCTGCTCTTTCTGCATGTGTTCAGATGAAAATCTCATATTCTCGTTATTAGCATGTAACAGACTGCAGTGCTAACGTGCTCACGACCTTTTAACGCGCTTTGTACAGTTAGCACCTTGTCTTCCTCAACCCTCTTTCCCAGAGACTTGAGCAGCTGAACCAGTATCCAGACTTCAACAACTACTTGATATTTGTCCTGACGAAGTTAAAATCAGAAGGTGAGCTCTCTGTTTTGTCGTGTCTGTGCCGTGTTCCTGGTTGGGACTGGACGGTGTGTCAGACATGTCACTTTAACGTAAGCGCTCAGTGACAGGTCTGTTCGGCCATGACTCGGGTGACCCGATGGCATCTTTGTCACAGATGATGTGGCTCTCAGAATATGGGTCACTCTAATTTTAAACCTAATTCCTGGCACCGCTCAACTCTTGGCTTGACTGTCTGCGCAGTAGATGGCCGAAATGTTAAGTGGTGTTAAGACATTTTAGGATGGTGTCGCTGGATGTGCTTTTACTCTCAGCTGAGGTACAACAAGCCACAGATATTTAGAATTGAATAGAATAATAAATCCAGATATGGGGTAACTGATTCGTATTTTATATAAGCAGGTCTTGTCGTCTGTTGGACTGTGCTGGAAAGAATGAAAACAAATTTGAAAGCAATAACGTCCTGAGTTATTGCAGAGCGAGTCACCAGCCCTCACAACACAGCAGCCTTTGTCCGGACTCCACGCAGCTAAAATGTTATTTTACAGTATTTTTCAGTAATCAGTTTTTCTTTCTCCGCCCGACAAGATGAGCCGACCCGGTCTCTGAGTGGGCTGATCCTGAAGAACAACGTCAAAGCCCACTATCAGAACTTCCCTAATGGCGTGTCTGATTTCATCAAGAGCGAGTGCCTCCAGAACATCGGAGACTCGTCTCCCCTCATCCGGGCCACTGTGGGTGAGTTCCGTCCTCTGGGTCCGCTCTTCACATGCCACACGGTCTCTGTAGGACAATCTGCCTTTTTGCATCGCATGCATCTTTCCTTATTAGAGCAGGGCGCTCCCTTAAGGTGCTAGTAAATAGCACAGAGCACCATAAACAGCGTGATTCAGCCCAGCTTGACGTCTCAGCTCTGACTCAAATACCACACATTTACAGATAAATGATGGCTGTTGTCAGTCTGCTCCCAGATGCTCTTTAATACGATGCCTGCATTCAGTTTTATATGTGATTAACACCAGCAGCCGTTCAGCCCAACTTATCCATGTGCTTCATGAAATGTGTTTTTGTTTTTGTGACCGTGCCAACTGAAGGCACATCCCTACAGATTATCAATCAATGTAATGTGGCGTTCGACGGTGTGCATTTGATGGATTTGTTTCGATCGCTCGGAAAGCACTGCCTGCGCCTTCTTGGTAACTGACTAACCGTAAATCTTTCCCACGACAGGCATCCTCATCACCACCATTGCCTCCAAGGGAGAGCTGCAGAACTGGCCGGAGCTTTTGCCCAAACTCTGCCTGCTGTTGGACTCCGAGGACTACAACACGTGCGAGGTGAGGACGAACGCAGAGGGATGTGGGAGCAGACTGTCTGCTCATTGGTCGGGGACCTGCTGTGTGTGGTGGTGCCTTTTTTTTTTTATGCTTGTCTGTAACACAGAGGAGTCTGATAAACGCTGCAGCAGCTAAAAATCTACAGTCGTAACAGCCTGACGAATGTGAGGGAAAACATTTGCATGTCTGATCTTGCTGAATAATCTGAATAAAATTAACAAGGATATACAATTTAAAAACTGAACGCTGCTGCACGTATTCATGGGTTTCTCACTCTGGAGGAAACTGCCCCCCCCCTCCCCGATCCAGCGTAATCAGCAAGCATTAGACCCATACATGAAACTGGGACTGGCAAAACCAGTGTCTGTGTGGCAGTATCTTTAAGGGATTACACTTGGCTTTATTTGGATATGATGATCAAGTCATTTTTGTCATAGCTCTCTCTCTCTCTGTGTGTGTGTGTGTGTGTGAGAGGTGTACAGAGAGATTAAGCATATGCACATTCGTGATCATATGCTACAGCACACTTGCGCCATAAGTAAGCATGTCTGAGCACACGGCGCAGCACGTCTGCTCATTTGTTTATTTATTTATCGTGGAAAGGGAGGAGAGCTGGGTCAGCATTAAAGCGGCATCTGGACGGCATCCTGCTGGCCAGATGAGCTAAAGGCACCTCACAGCTGGAGCGGCAGCCACAACTACAGATTATTCAACGTGGAATCAGTTATTCTCTTTCTGCCCTTTTTTTTTTTTTTTTTTTTTAAACCAGAAAATCATTATGACCCCGTTTCCTGACTTGACGCACATCATCCTCTAGTATGACTTTTAGAATATGCTCATCAGGAAAAACAACCTAGTTTTCTGTCTTGTAGTTAAGTATTTTTCCTCTATAGTTCATTATTATACAGTATAGTATTTATGAGTTCTTGATTGCATCAAGCAGACGTGCTTGATGTCATCATTTCTCGCTGATGTCAGCACTTTTACAGTGACAACACTGAAGCAGTGGGCAAATGCTCCACTGCACTGACCACTGAACTTACAACGCAGTGGCTTGTAGTGGATGTCCGATCTGTGTAATGGTGCCGCACCCATGCTTAAGCTCACATAACCTCCCTGGACGTTAATATGCTGTCTGCTGCACGTCCCTGTGACATCAGCCTCCGTCGGGAAGGTGGACGCGTTGCATTAGAGAGCATGCAGGAGTTAAGTAGCGTCATGCTGCGTTCAGCTGCGTTGAAGGGCATTTCAGACGTATCGTGGCGGGATTACTCATCGCCCCTCGGAGCAGGGATGTGAATTTCACCGCGCTGTACCGTCTGAAAGTTAAGGAAGAGGTGTGACAGGGAAAAAAAAATGACTGCCCCCTGTAGCACCGCAGCCCGCCTCTCTTACAAAGCTCGTTCAGATGCTGAGATTTAGGTCAGCTATTTACTGCGGAGGATCTTGAAGTGTGTGTGTGTTTGTGTGTGTGCGTGCGTGTGCGAGGCTTAACGCCGAACAGCGAGCAAATGTAGCAGCTCCTCATAAGACTCGCTATGATTTTCAAAAGCAGCTTGGAGGCTGGAAAGCTTCTTAGCCTCCGATGTTGAAGATGGTGAAGTTGGTGCCGCGTGAAAAAAGTGTCTTCTAATCTTGTGGTGCAAAATATACACTTAAAAGCTTTTGCCCCGGTAGATCTTTTCATGCTGTTTCCTTTAAGTGTCTCTTATGCCCTTGGCTTGTTTAAATGAATGTGGCGAGCAGTGTTGTTGGCAATAAAGGACAAGAAGAGGTCAGCAGTTTGCTTTAAAGGTGCGATGGATATGTCAGGCTGTTCTTTACCTCTCAGGGCTGTACGCTTACTGTCTGAGATGGTAGCACTGCTGCTAACAAGTTAAAAATGTAGTAGCACACACAGTTGGACAGTTAGTTAACGTGTTTATTGGCTAAATTAATTTGATACTGATAAGAAATTCTAACAATGTTGAACAACAATTGAACTGATTCTTTAACCTTCATTTCTCCTCCACCTGGACACAACAGGATGAATTTAAACTTTTTTAAACATGAAAAATCAAGTGTTATATTTTCAGTGTGCATCAGTGAACTGTCTGCTGGTCTGAATCAGACATGGCCGTCCGTTCACCTGCTCCATACAGTACTTACAAAACACTGCCTTTTTGCTCTGGTTGTATACAAGGTGAAATCTTTTAACCACTGAGGCTTGAATCGATTCATTTTTGTCTCTGAGCAGACAGGCCGGTCCGATGAAGAAGCGACGAGTGACGAAGATTCGGCGTCAGACTCCGTAAATGCTGTAGTAGTACTATTTTCCTCCAAACGGCGTCTTTTATCCTCGTTGTCGTGACCTACCGAGGTAGAAACTACAGAAAAATACCTCTTCATTTTGCTTGAGTCTTCTTGTTATTCTCAGTTGTTGCGGTTGGTTTGTCACAAAAATGGTTTCCCGGCACAGATCAGCGAGGGCGGGAACGTTTACCCGGAAATGTAGTTCTTTTGTATTCGGATTGAGAAGGACCGTACACACTTAGAACTACAACTCCAATGAAGCATTGTTCCAACAACTGACAAATAGGACAAGAGAGTAATATAGCCTAGTTTTCCCCACTATTCTTTTAGACATGGTACCAGCGCAACACGGTTGCACTCGTGCTAGTGGATGCAAGTTTCTCTTCACACAGAATGATTTTTAGTAGCAAATGTGACAGAAATTGTCGCACTGCACAGCCTCTGATCTACTGCAGCTCATCTGCAGGATTTCATAGCATCGCCAGTGATGATATTTCTAAAAAAGTGAATGTAGTTTCCAGAAACATCCAAACCCACACAGAGGAATTCATTAAATGTGTCCTGTGACACCCGAGACCCCAGAGACGGGAGCACGGCTTGTTTTATGATGCAGGACATGGAGGAAATGTTATAATCATGTCACATCGTGTCATTTTTTTATGAGGAAAGCTCTTTTGAAAATTTATGTTGTGTTTCTCAGCACGTCTCATTAAAAAAACCTCTGCCGATGAGCACAAACCAGGATGAATACTGTCCACTCCACAGCAGACCGAGTGTGCTGGAGACAGCAAACATCCGTGTCGTGCAGAGCTCCTTTTTCAAGGTGTTGACTGTTGCCATAGACGCACCTAAATCACCCACACCATTACTGTCACCTGCACTTTGATATCTATTTTGGAAACGTATTTGATGGCTGCCAGCGGACAGTTTGGGGCCTTTGTAATCTTAGCAGGGAAAAACGTGAATACATGTTGGCCTCGGGCCATTTGATCAGTCTACAGTAAGCACATCGATGCAAGATGATCCTCATCGCTCTGTTACTGAATTATCCCCAGTATGAGCGCACACCAGTCCAACCAGGAGCTGATGCTGGGCAGAAAGACAGGGCTGGGGAGCAGCTGTTAGCTTCCAGTAATGTGTCATCTGAAGCTTTCATTGTCTTCTTTATTTAATCTTTTTCAATAGTTGTCAGTATATACGACACAGCACATTTCTGGAATACAGAAAATAACATTAACACCAGGAGCTGCAGCTTTAACATCTTGCCTTGCTTGTGGTTTAAGAGCAGTAGTTGTGGGAAGAGTCCCCTGTGCAGCCGCACCGTACCCGTCTCTGCAAGTTCTATAAAAAGACATGAGCAGGTGCGTCGGATGCCAAGTCTAATGTTGGTGGATGGCTTTATATAGGTTTTGCCTGTGAGCAGTTTTACTGTTTTGATAAATGGCAGTTGGAAAGTGGCTGCGATGGCGCTGCGAGGGTCAAGTTGAGGGCAAACGACCACGTATGAAAACGCTTTGTCACCTCAGCGCTCATTCGAGTCGTTCACATTTCCCGAGCGGCAGTCTCGAAGAGCTGTTTAGTCGACTAAATGCATGCCTCTCCTCTCCCTGGCTCGCCGTCATGTGCGTGACGAACGTTCTCGCGTTTAACGACCTCCAGTAGCGCCGCTCGAAGGCCGGATTACATTTGAGATGCCTGAGCGTCACTGGAATGCTTGAAGGCCACTCCCATTTCTTTGCCCTTCCCTGTTGACTTACGGGCAGGCGCCGCGGTGGGAGCGCTTCTGTGTCCTGCTCAATGCATCTTCGTCACTTTATGCTACACCCAAAACAAAAATTAGATAAATGGATGAAGAAATAAGAAGTCAGAAAAATTAACTATTGCCTTTGCAGCCTGAAGAAAGAAGCTGCTGTGCAGCCTGGTGTCAGTGTTTGGACCTGATCTGCCAACAGTTCATATGAGAAACCCCTTTAGTGTCTCTGCTATATATTCCTCACGGGCCGCGCGACATAGCCATCCAGCTGCCTCGTAAGATCATGTGATTTGTGCAGCAGGACTGTTAATCACGATCTCGTGCAACCTGAGGGTGACAGTTGGTGGCGCCTCTGCGTGGAAACGTTTTGGTTTTGTTGATGTTGAGCAGTAGATTGTGATTGAAATGGATCCACGTTGTGTTTTGAAGCCCTGCTGATGAAGGTGGTGTCGTCTGCACGCTTCACAGCAGACTTCTGTCCTTGTCGGGGGCTGCAGTCCTGGGTGCATGAACAGGAGGGGGCTGAGCACAGCCCGGGGGGGGGTTCCAGCGTTGAGCACTAGAGCAGAGGAGATGTGGATGCGAACTGTCGGTTTGTGAGGAAGTCCAGGGTCCAGCGTGGTCAGAGTGTGGTGCTCGAGCGGTTTCGGGGGGAAATTGTGTTGAATGCTGAGCTGAAATCAACAACATGATGTAGGAGCTGGTGTTTTTAAGATGTGTGAAGAGCAAATGGAGGGCAGTGGAGGTGACGTCCTCTGTGGATCTGCTGGTCCTGAATGCGGACGGCTGAATCTGCCACCATGCGTGTTCATGTGCACGTTAAGTCTCCGTGTCTAAATCTGGTGCTTTGCTCGCAAGTCTCACACGCATTCGATCACTTCACATGTCTGTTTCAGCGCGTCACGCATAACATTTTTGCGACACCGCTTTTTTTTACCCCAGAGCTCGATAATGAAATCTCCTGCTCTGGCTCTGAAAGTGTGATTTTTTCCTCCGCCCTGCGAGGTGAAAGTGAATCACCTGTATACTAATGAGGGAGGCGTCTGTCTTCAGCTCGGCTGCACATTGTCTCCTCTGTCTGTGACCTTGGCACGGCCTCACCCTCCTCATCGTTCTGCATCCCTTTGGCTCCTCCATATTTTTTTTTTTTTTTTTGAGACCCCTCTGTATCCGTCATCTCAAAGGAACGCCGACATGGGAGCTGTTTCCATGGAAACGCGTTTCAGACGGCGTCCGTGTCCGTGCTGTGCCGTTGTCTCTGCTTCTCAGGCTGCGTTTGTGCGAGCGACGCTGAAGTCTGCAGCATATTGTGAACATGCATACTAACCATCAGCTGAGCAGCTAGCATGAAGAAAGAGAGGAGTGTGTGCGCGTGCATGTGTGTGTGACTGCTTGCCAACTGTTTGAAGGTTATTAGAGCAGAAGTGGATGAATCCTATTGAAGATGAACACGTTTGAGCGCTCGCACTGTGCAGAACCTGAGATGAGATCCTCTGTGTGACCTGTCTGTGCTTTGTAAACCTATGAGTCTACATTTGTTCACTGCAGAGCCAATAAGACGTGAGCATGTTTTGATAATATGTTGTGAATGTATTGTAAAAATGTGATGCCAAAGGAAGCTAAACCTAAATCCATTCCACGTCCACGAGCCCTCGCCTGTAGCTGCAGTCTGACCTGCCTTGGGGATGGGATGGGTGGGGGTTGTGCGTAAAGAGAAATTCCTCTCAGGAATCTGTACCAGCTTGGATTTTCCTCACGCTCTCTGCTGTTTTTATTCCGTCCCTCAGGGAGCGTTTGGAGCCCTGCAGAAGATCTGTGAGGACTCCGCCGAGATCCTGGACAGTGACATGCTGGATCGTCCTCTGAACATCATGATCCCCAAGTTCTTGCAGTTTTTCAAGCACAGCAGTCCTAAGATTAGGTATCAAGTCTTTCTGCTGACTATGAAGTCACCCTCCAGTCATGCCAACTGGGTTAATTCATTTCCAATGAGTAATCTATGACTGATTCATCACTAGTTTTGGAAACTCTATTTGTTGTGCTTTTTGCCTACAAATAAGACCTGTTAAATCTTAAGTGGAAAAGTAGGCCATTTATTTTAGCTCCACGTTCCTCTGCTAGAAAACAGATGTCTGTTTCACACAACATAACTAATCTTAAGACAGAGTACATTTCCAAGGCCTGTATGATTATACAGTTGAAGCCTCAGCCTGTCATAATACAACGGGCCTGTTGACAGAGGACAAGAGCTCCTCATTTGTAGCTTAAATCAGTGGACACAGAGCAAAGAAGAAGAAGACAGGGGCTGCATTCATAGCGTGCGACATGTGAGGAAAACATGCCTGTGTGGCTCTTAACTGGTGGTGTTTGTGTTGCAGGTCTCATGCCATCGCCTGCGTCAATCAGTTCATCATCAGCAGGACTCAGGCTCTCATGCTGCACATCGACCCTTTCATTGAGGCGAGTCTGGCTGCTCTTTGTCGCCTTTTTGTGTCTGTGTGTACACACATAAAGACGCCTAACTATGTGCTGTCTGGAAGACAAATTGCCCAATGAGAATGAGCTGCCTCCCTGAGGTCATTGTCTCTCACTTCAGTAAATACTAGCTGCTGCGCTGACAGCTCGGCTCTGGTTTACCTCTCAGCTCGTCTCTGAAATCCCTTCTTAAAATCACATGTTGTTTAAAAGGTTCCAGTCGTGATTGTGTTTTACTTTCGACTTTAGGTCGTCCCTTTTAAACAAGTTTTAGGTACCAGTGTATTTATTTTCACCAGAAACTATACTTTGATGTCTTACTTTGACTTCCCGTTCAGATTTCTTCTGGAACATACTTTGTATTTTACACGCTATTCAATTATCATCGTCCCTGTGAGTCGTTCAGAGGAGACATTTGACTCTCTGTCTGTCTGTCTGTCTGTCTTCTGCAGAACCTGTTTGCACTGGCGACAGACGAGGAGCCAGAAGTGAGGAAGAATGTGTGCAGAGCTCTGGTCATGCTGCTGGAAGTCCGCCTGGACCGTCTGCTGCCACACATGCACAACATCATAGAGGTGAGCGAGCTTATGTATACGTATATGTATTTATCTGTATTTCCGTACATTTATACACATTAAATATCTCTTAATCTCATCTCAGTACATGCTGCAGAGGACTCAGGACCAAGATGAAAATGTTGCCTTGGAGGCCTGTGAGTTCTGGCTCACTCTGGCGGAGCAGCCGGTGTGTAAGGAGGTGCTGTGTGGACACCTCTCCCAGTAAGACTACACACACTCACACACACAAATGTGCATACAGTACACAGACTGACACCTCAGCGCTAATATTGATGTTGATTCATAGCAACCTTGGGAGTAAGTTAGTGAGGACCTTGCACCGGGGTGATATTCTTCATCTTCAGCTCAGGACGGCTGATTAAGACGCGTGGCCGTTGACCTCAGCTGTAGCATCTGTCACCACGCTGTCACATTAAACTCGACATACAAGCATTAAACTGAGCCCGCAGCAGGAATCAGATGTGAGTGACTGCCTGTGTGCTTCGACCTATCCTTGCCCTTTGTGCTCATCATTTTTCCTCTGGCTTCGTCTGCAGGCTCACTCCGGTGCTTGTCAACGGGATGAAGTACTCCGAGATTGACATTATCCTGCTCAAGGTCAGTTTATATAGCCTAATATTTGTACCTGTAGGTAAGACGATGAATTGCCCCATGACTCAGGGCGACAGGCGGCTCAGTTAAGTGGTTTGTGTCGCGGTGTGGCGTCCAAATGGATGCGACTTTTACACGTTTTAACACAAACTTTTGTAGACGTTTGTATGACTTTCATAGCGATTTTACTTACTTTTACTGCTGAGTTTTAAATTTACAAAATAGACGAGTTTCTTAAATCCTGCGCATTCGTCGTCAGGGGGACATTGAGGAAGACGAGGCCATTCCGGACAACGAGCAAGACATCAGGCCGCGCTTCCACCGCTCCCGCACGGTCGCTCAGCAGCACGAGGGCGATGGAATCGAGGAAGACGAAGACGAGGACGATGAACTGGATGACGATGATGACACTATCTCTGATTGGAACCTGCGTGAGTTCAGTGCCTGTGTGAATGGAGCGGCGTAGATCTCCCTCCAGCATTTGAGTCCTTACCATGAGCTGTCCCCTCATCATCTCCTGCTGACTAAGAGCAGGAGCCGTGCGCTGTATTGATTACCTGTCTTGTGTTTGTGTGTGTGTACCGTACCTGTGATGTATGTATGATGTTTGTCGGCACACTTCTATGTTTGTACGCACGTCTCTCCGCCTCTCACCAAACATTAGGCAAGTGTTCAGCTGCAGCGCTGGACGTGTTGGCCAACGTGTTCAGGGACGATCTGCTGCTGCACATTCTGCCCCTGCTCAAAGAGCTGCTCTTCCATCCCGAGTGGGTAGTTAAAGAGTCTGGCATCCTGGTGCTGGGGGCTATAGCAGAAGGTAAGCAGGGAAGGTAAAAAGAAACGGGGACAGAGGGAGTTTCCAGAGTATGGACCCAGAGGAAATGACACTGTTCTCATCCCGGTCTGCAGGCTGTATGCAGGGCATGATCCCATACCTGCCTGAGCTCATCCCCCATCTGGTGCAGTGTTTGTCCGACAAGAAGGCCCTGGTGCGCTCCATCACCTGCTGGACGCTGAGCCGCTATGCCCACTGGGTCGTCAGCCAGCCCCCCGATAATTACCTGAAGCCTCTAATGACGGAGCTGCTCAAACGCATCCTGGACAGCAACAAACGTGTGCAGGAGGCCGCGTGCAGGTGAGCAGGAGGTTCCCTGTAAAGTAATTTGACAGCACATGAGGAACCGTGCCGTGCGAGCTGCACATTTTTCCTGCAGGTGTTGAGATGCATCCAGATTTCTTAATGCTTCAGAGATGATAGCCTCACGTGGCTTACTGTATGTTTTCTCCCCCCTCCTCTTTTTAATCCCTCCCAACCAGTGCCTTTGCCACTCTGGAGGAGGAGGCTTGCACAGAGCTGGTGCCCTACCTGGCATTCATCCTAGACACGCTGGTGTTCGCTTTCAGCAAGTACCAGCACAAGAATCTGCTCATCCTTTACGACGCCATAGGAACCCTGGCAGACTCAGTGGGGCACCATCTCAATAAACCGGTACGCAGACTGAGTTTCATTTCTTTATGAATATAAGATTAGCACATACTTTTTAAGCGGTCTTCCTCATTTCACTGCTGTAGTAGTAAGTGTTTTTTTTGACATTATCGTTATAGTCTCAGAGTGGACGAGCATCAACACACCCCCCATGCTTCCCAGATTTGTTTGAGTGTACGTGTGGCTGCACTGTTGTCTGTAATTATCACACTCCTTCATTAGCTGCATCATGTTTCTGTGTCAAGACTTAATTTAATCTGTTACTTGTCAGGAATACATCCAGATGTTGATGCCTCCGCTGATCCAGAAGTGGAACCAGCTGAAAGATGAAGACAAAGACCTCTTTCCTCTCTTAGAGGTGAGTCTGCAGAGTCTGTTCAGCTGACAATGAGTCAGTCCAAGTTCTGCGGCGGTAACATCATGTGGACAGGCCGCTGACTGTACCCCCCCCCCCCGCCTGTCCTCCTCAGTGTCTGTCGTCTGTAGCCACTGCCCTGCAGAGCGGCTTCCTGCCCTACTGTGAGCCCGTGTACCAGCGCTGTGTCAACCTGGTCCAGAAGACCCTAGCTCAGGCCATGGTGAGTGTGTCAGACCCTCAGATGTGGACATCTACACACACTCTCACCACACGAACAAAAGGAGCACGTTTGGACCTGAACCTGGACTGGACCTCTCAGCTCTGTGGAGCGTAGTGTTTACAGCTGGTTGCACTGCCCCCAGGTGGCCAAAAGCATAAATGCATGCAGGTTTAATGTGCTGGTACCAGCAATCACTAACAGACTGGAGGGGAAATGCCGTTTCAGGATAGAGAGCTGAACTTTGAATCATAACTCATCATAAGGTTTTATAAGTAATTATAATGTGATTATCTAATAGTGGCTCATGTAAATCTCATTCAGCTCTTGTCCTCTTTTCCACCATTCCTCACTCCTCTAGCTCCATCAGTCCCAGCCGGACCAGTATGAGGCCCCCGACAAAGACTTCATGATCGTGGCTTTGGATCTTCTTAGCGGACTGGCTGAGGGTTTGGGAGGCACCATTGAGCAGCTGGTTGCTCGAAGCAACATCCTCACTCTGATGTACCAGTGCATGCAGGTGAAGAGCTGTCAAACACGCCGCTTATCTGATGAACCGTCACGCCCCTTTCGTCGCTCAGCTTTATTGTTTTCTCTCCAACTGTTCCAGGACAAAATGCCGGAGGTGCGTCAGAGCTCTTTTGCTCTGCTGGGGGATCTGACAAAGGCTTGTTTCCAACACGTCAAACCATGCATTGGTATGTAGCATGCAGCTAACTCTGAAACAGTTTGGCCATAAGTTGTTAGTCAGTCGCTAAGTTGACTTGCTCTCCTTCTTCCAGCTGATTTTATGCCCATACTGGGTACTAATTTAAACCCAGAATTAATATCAGTGTGCAACAATGCAACATGGGCAATTGGAGAGATATCTATACAAATGGGTGAGTGCTCCTCTTTCCACAAATACTCACAGAATCTCACCATTTCCACTGTATACTTCATCAGTAAACAGTCAGCAGGTTTCTTTGCATGGGTTCTCACTGTTCCTACACCCTCAGGGCCTGAAATGCAGCCGTACATTGCCATGGTGCTGCACCAGCTGGTGGAGATCATTAACAGGCCCAATACCCCAAAGACTCTTCTGGAGAACACAGGTACCACTCGGTGGCAGTGCTGAGCCAGCCAGCCAGCTCGCCACACACAGGGAGGTGCTCACACACTCAGGTCCACGCAGCCAGGACTCACCACACTCATTAGGGTGCCCGTCCCGCCCTTTAATCTCTATCCAAAAACCCCTCCCAAGCAGGGAGCCTCACAGGTTTCGCTTGTTTCACCAAAGCATGCGAAACATTCCAGCTATTGATTTGCAACCTGGCGGCGCGGCCTGTAAGTGGAGATGAAAGAAAACGAAACCCTGGGCGCGCGCCACGGTTCGAAATTTTTGACACTCTTGAATCAAGCGAGCCCTGCCAGTGCCCAGTCTTGGAATTAACTCATGTGGACCGGCTGAGCACCATCAGGTGAAGCAGAATACTGAAGCAGAAGAGAATGCAGAGCACAGGCAGTGTGTGAGATAGACAGGCGAGTCCTCAGCCGCACGTAGTCTGCTGTTAGACCTCAGACATTTTCTCAGCACTTACACAATAACTACTCATAGATGATTGACAGAACACCTGAACTGATTAAATGTAGGGCACCTAGCATAGAGCATTAAAAAGAAAGGTTACACTGTGCTCTTATTTTGACAACACTAATTGGAAACGATGATTTGACGAGCCTCGTCAGAAAGACGCATGCAAGGGTGAAGTGTAACCTGCCCAGACTGAAGGAGACGTAGGGACTCTGTAGATGTGTTCCTGTTTGTTTGCTGTCAGTTTATTTGTTGCTTTTATTTACTGTTCTTTAAATGTGGATGCATATCTGCCAATAGATGTTAAATGTTGTTAAGAATGGCCAATGTTTGATGCAGGATACACGATAATCATAACTGTGTCATGACAATCTGTTAACGTTTGCGCCTGACCAGTGAACCTTTTCACCGTTTCATTGCGTGTTTTCAATGCGTTAATTGAAAACACGACAGTGAACCAAAGGCTACGAAATTGATTAACAAACTCAGGTGTTTGGGCCATGCGTACCCGTCATGGAGATGAACAGTAGCAGTTTATCTCTGGGGCTAAATTTAAATGGGCCGCCATGTAATGCCACAGCGGTTAAAGGTGGACGTGGCGGTAAATTGGTGGAGAGCGCATGGCGGCACTTTTCAGTTTGTCTCTGATCAGCTTATCCTGCACTGAACTTTATTCTAATGAGCATACCATCTGCTTTCTGCATGTGTCATTGGACTGTTCATAAATGCCTGTTTGTTAATGAGAATGTTGCATAGTTTTGTGTCTCTTAAACTTAGGTCCTCCCTCCTCTCTGCCTCATAAGAACCTGCTGTGCTGGATACTAGTCTCCCTCCATGTAGTTGGCTTGGAGTAATCTGTCATTTCTTTTCAAAAGAACACAAAAACGACACGTTTCTGTTATGTGAAGATTAACATTTGTGAGTTTAAGGGAGAAATTGTTCAGGCCAGCCGCACGCACACACTCACACCTCAGCTAAAAATCAAGCTAACGAAGCGATCAGCTCCGTAATTGACCTGCGCAGCTGTACGATCAGAGGGTTTCTGAAAGCAGATGCCATTGTTTGCCTTTTTCTATGAATGTCCTGTCAAAGCTGTCGATGTGTTCTCCCTTAAACGTGTTGTATGTTTTTTTTAAGAGTGTCACACTTTACATTCCTCCCCTGACTGCAGGGGCAGCGATAACCAACGCTAGTGAAGTCTCTCTATTTATTATCATACACGGATTCTGTTGATTTCTGTCTCTGAGTTGTTTGTTTTTTCTTTATTTTTCTCCCCCCCTCCTCATTGCTCATGTCTTGGTTGGCGTTTGGTGGTGTGTAACCGTGATTGCGTTACCTTAGCAATAACAATTGGTCGTCTTGGTTACGTTTGTCCTCAAGAGGTGGCACCCATGCTACAGCAGTTTATAAGACCCTGGTGTGTATTATTCAATCTTTTATTTAATTCATCTCCTCTCTGCTTTCCTCTGATCTTCTCGTCTGTCGCTCCCTCTTCTGCCCTGCTGCTCTCCTCTCCTCGCTCCTCACTTTCCTTCTCAAAAGAAGTTTTTTCAGTTGTTTCCTTTGGTTTTTTTTTTATCAGTTCGTAATCATTGCCAACCATGTGACTAACCCTGTCCTCTTTTAGGTCCTACCTGTGGTTTTTGTTTTTCTTGTTTTTGCCTCAGTAGCACCTTCATGTATTATACATTAATTTGTTTAATTTCTAGTTTTTTGTCATTGTTAATTGTTGCTAACCTAAGAGATGCATGGGATCAGATTTTGTCACATGCCTGCTGGTTCAACCACAGAGAAAGGAAGCAATCCTAAATCCCTTTCTCACTGAGTAGTCACCCAGCTGCATGTGCCTGTCCCAAGATGACCCCAAACCTAAAAAGTAATGTTATTTTCAAGGTGCTATAGATGAGGTGTTTGCTGAACACACTGCTCATAGACCAAAGTGAAGTCCTAAGAGCTCCAAGTAGTTTTGTTAAAAGTAAAAAAAAAAGTTTGATTTCTTTTATTTTAATCTGTTTTGTGTGCATGCTTGACTTGTTGTGGTTATCTCTCAGCTCATGATAGACACACATGGATGTATTCATAGAGCCTAATATGTATTTACTGATAAGGAAGACAAGTATTGATGATGATGATAAGAAAACACTTAAAATTCCATTTGTATTAAGGATGAATTAGCCTGTATTTGTTATTTCTCAGAAACATACTGTTAGCGTATTGATCCGTGTAGTCGTTCGTAGTGCCAGTTGTTAATGCAAGTTTCTGCTTCTTTTTCTGATGTGTGTGACGTTAAATTTGGTCATCCCTGTTGTCAGGTGCACCTCTCTACGAAATATAAGAGACAATGAGGAGAAAGACTCTGCGTTCAGAGGAATTTGCACTATGATCAGCGTAAATCCGGGAGGTGTAGTGCAGGTGAGGTCCGGCGCCACGACGCCAGCGTGGTCATCCTGTTGTCAGTTGCTCTGCAAGTTGAAATGTTGCCTCACCTCTCTTCTCTGGGACAGGATTTTATATTCTTCTGTGACGCAGTGGCCTCCTGGGTAAATCCAAAGGATGACCTCAGAGACATGTTCTGCAAGGTAAAAGCTGAAAATTGCTCAAATGACTGGATTAAAGGGCTCAACTGATTTAGTTTAACTTCATGAAATAGACTGATAGTTAAAACTTGCTCAAGATTTAAGATCACGTTCATTCGCTCACTCAGTCGAGCTGCCTGCCCCCTAGTGGCCAAACGCAGTGCCTACAGTTGGCAGATATAAAATAACCCAGTGATGCACAGGATCTATTTTGAAAGGCGGCACGCCGTCGTGACTCGCGATGAACTTCTCCTGGTGTTTCATTTCAGATCCTTCACGGGTTTAAGAACCAGGTGGGCGAGGACAACTGGAGGCGCTTCTCAGATCAGTTCCCCATGCCTCTGAAAGAACGGCTCGCAACCTTTTACGGGGTGTAACCGTTTCCAGGGCAGCGTGCCTCATCACTGGGGTCAGTTTCCTCCTGATGTCGTTTGCTCTTGTAGAAAAAAAAAATGCATTTGAGTGTTTGCTTTGTAAGAAATGTCGCTGTTTCTAATGAGGCCTCTCTTTCTCTGCACAGGTCGTTCACTATGGGAGACAATATAGGGAACCTCTTTTACCCAGGGAACATGTTACCCTTTACTAGGGGGGAAGGGTCTGCCTGCTGAGGGGAGGGAAGGGGTGCGGACCCCTCCCCGACCTGATGGACGGGGTGGGAGGGAGGTGGTAGCTGCGGTGCTCACTGCCCCCACGCACAGCCGAGGGGGGAAAGGGGCTGGCAGAACAACCTTATCATGGGAGGAAAATTCATCGAATCACATCTCAATCAGAAATAACGAACGGATCACCTTTTTCTCTCCATTTATCCCCCAAGCATCTTGTTTTCTGAACTACTGAAAAGAAATGTACGATTTCGGTTAGGCGAGGAGTTCGCACGCATTGAAAGGTTTGTGCAGGAGGCGTCTTCAGAGCATTTAGAGTCGTGTCAGCCGGGCGAGCGACACGGTCGCTCTCAACAAAACTGAGTTCTCCCAGTAGAGTTAGAAGAAGTAAGAGGATTTTCTCCAAATACAAGGATTGCTTCAAACTAAGGAATAGCAGCTGATGCTCAGAATGCATCTCATTGGATCCGACTGTGGGGAAACATCACTTCATAACCAAGAATAAGTTATCACCTATATAGTTACCAGATTTTCTCCGTGTTCCTATTCTTTAGCAGGGCAAAGGCTGTTAAATATGTCACTGGAGAGCACAAGATTTACTTTTAAGAGCAGCTTTTCTGGGAATAGGTAGCATGCTTGTATCATTGTGAAAAGCTGTGGAACATTAGTGATGTGTGTTGCGTGTGACAGCTGTCATTGCCCTGTGGTAAGGTTCTTCTTTGACCTTGTAATTTATCTATTTACAGTACTTTACTTTCCTCTACCAGAGAATTACGGCAGTCAGCCGTAACGTAGCATGACTGGGTTTACACGCCGAACTTAGGAAATGTGTAAGATGTTGGCTGTGATGTGCCGTCGGAGTGAAATCTCCCAGTCTGGTCTTGTGGTGTGAATGTTGCCGTGGACATTCATCAGCAAGCATAGCGAAGCTTTAGATGCTCACAGTCCGTTCTGTTGTCTGAGCCTCATGGAGGAGAAATGAAGGAGACGCCGCGACGACACCAATCCCGTCTTAGTGATTTTTGTGACTTTGGCTGTCAACCACGCAGTCCATCGAATGAATGTTAAATGTTTATTTCTCAATGTGCTGAAAGGGTTTCTTTGGTTTCTCTTGGGTGTTTGGCTTCTTGTGCTAAAAGCATGATCTTGAGGGTGACTGTATAATGTTTTGGGTGGTTGTGTTTCGTGGGGTACTTGGATGCTTTCATCTCTTGCATGTTGGTGGCCCCTCACACCCCAACATATAGTGGGAGGGGGATTCCGGGAGGGAGGGAGGGGAGCTTCAATTAAAGGTTTAAAAAGTACATTTTCACGTTTTCTTGCTGGAGTGTTCTCCCTAAACTTTTACCCCATAGCTGGATGTATAGATTTCAAATACTGTGAAACTACAACAATGTTATCGTCTCTGGTTGTTTTGCGCTGTTTTACTTTATAAAGTGTGTAAGTGTTTGAGTTACAGATGGCCTGAATGTATTCCATGATGGGTTGGAGAAATTGGAAGTTTTTTAGTTTTTTTTTTTTTTTTTTTTTTATGCCCAGCTAGTTATTTTTCCTCTGCTGGCCAGAGCATTAACTGCAGTATTTTAACCCTTTGCGATGCACATGACATGCACTTCAAATTTGAAATTAATATGTAGCCAAACCCTTCACAATATGACGTTAGATCATTGAGTATTGCTGCTAAAAAAAAAAAAAAAAAAAAAAAAAGTGTTTACCTGATGCAATAAGTATCTGGATGCAACGGGGTTATAAGATTGCGAAAGTCTTCTGATGATAATCTTTCCCAGTAAGGAACAAGTAACTGATTTTAGGTGAATTAAATGCATCATGGAATACAGAGGCAAAGACTTGTATGTGCCACATCATTTTGTGTTTCGAGGTGATTTTTGTCTGTCACATTCCAGCTGTTCGGCATGCAAAAAAATGGAGTAATCACGGCTTGGTGGGGTGCGTGCACGCGGTCCTGTTACTCTTTCATGGAAAGAGTGTCGGTCTGAAAAACAATCCCCACCATTACTGTGCTGTGTTTCTGACTTGACTGCTGCTATACATCGTAGTTGTGTTTCACTACTTGAATATGTGTTTTCTATGTGTTAACCTCAGGTTGTCTGTGTTCAGTGTTATTTGTTGTCATCTCCCCAATGTGTACGCCTTTATGCATTTCCTTCAACCACTTCAGATTCGCAGAACTCTCGCCCTTCACATTAGAAATGGCTAACCGTGGGTGTTAATCGACATTAATGTTACGTGTGCGTAACACTGCTAGCTGTCAAACGTGATTATGATTGCAAGGCAGGGGGGAGGATAAAATGGTAACTCGCACATACTCGATGTGCTTATTGTCAAGTGTTTGTTGTCAGACTACGGTAAATATTTAGTGTAATGTGTACACGACGCCTTGAGAGCAAATACTTTGAGGTTTTGTTGGTGTTTTGCGGTAGATATACAGTATCCTGTATCTAAAGAAATAGGTAACGCCTAATTTAAACGCAAAGAAACAGGTTGACAATTTCTAAACATATTGTTACAAACATATAATGTTTGACTTTCTATGAAGCTTTATTGAAAATTTGTATTTTATAAAGCACCCACCAATATTAAGGAATGTCTAGTCAAAGAACTCCTGTATTCTCATTTAGCCTTCGAACTTGATTAGACTATCTGCCTTCATCTTTTTTGCTAGTAAAAGCAAAAACATCATTTTGATAGACATGTTTTTTTTTTTCTTTTTTTTTAATAAGCTGCTGAATTTAAAAAAAGTAATACTTTTGGGGCCACCAAATATTTTGGATCATGCAAAGAATCTATATTGTACTGTAGTAATTTTGTAATATTTGTAAGATGATATAGTGGATGTGACTGGTTACCATTGCTTGAATCTGTACATTGTTCCAATAAATTGTTTACATTATTACGGCCATTTTCTCTTGTGTTTTCTCAAATTTTGACCTGCTGCGGCGGCACAATGTTTACATGCAAGGAGACGCAGATGAAGTAAAAGATAGGACGTCTGTCAAGTCTTCCTGGTAACTGCCGTCTCAGAGGCCTCTCCTATCTTTTATCAGCTCAGACAGTGGCTGAGGCTCAGGTCACCTCACCAAAGTCAGATTCCAGCCTCAGCGTTTAGTGTTGCATTAGACTTTGCACAATGTGGATCCACCGTGATTATAATGAAACACTCATAATGGGTCTTCAGAAGCAAGATGATGACACGTCCAACCTCAAAAAACTGTCCAAGCACAATAAAGTGACTCAATTTTCTTAATGTTAAGACTTAGATCTGAGGTGGCGACATACTGTAACCATTGGAGGAAGAACTTGAGACCACTCTAGTCCTCCACCACATAAAATACTTTTAAGAAAAGCAGGATAAAGGTAGTCTTATGATCTTAATATATATATTTTTTTGAGATAAATGGTAGCAATCAATTAGGCAAGTGACTGATTTATATAGGCTTACTGTACTGTAATTAAGCAGATCTGCATGATATTACATACACGAGGCCAAAAGTCTCTGGGCATTCATTCATGTAATTAGACAAATTAATATGATACGCACCTGCATTGATCGTTTTTTTGGGTGACGAGTGAGGCGACTTCTTTCAAGTTGTGACCACAAATGAGTTGAAATACAAAATGATTTCATTCAGCATTATGGGCGTTGTGAAGATTGCTCTGGTCTGGCTTGTGTGTGTGTGTGTTTGTTTTTTCTGTTCTCAAGAAATTTAAATATTAATGTCTCGCCTTGTTCGCAGCTTAACCTCCTCAATCTGCCGCGGCAACATTTTCAGTCTGCATGAGTTGAGGCGTTTACGTGCAGCACGTGAAGGCATCGTTTTACCCAGCGACTGCCCGCCGTTTGCTTTGCTCTTACCCGCCACCGGCGGCGCTGTTTCGCCCAGCAAAAGTCTCCATTTCTCGGCGAAGGAGCCAGAGGAGCGACTCCGCACAGCCGAGTGGAGGTGGAGTCTGTAGGTGGGGAGGGAGAAGAAAGGGGAGAGGAGGAAAACGGGGAAAGGCAGATACAACAGAAACGGGGGGAGGACGGTGGATGATTTACGCCTTAAAAGTTGCATTACAACAAACTTAAGAGTTGCGGCGAAGAGGAATAAAACAAGATGATAACGCCCTACTTCCTAGAGAATTTCTGGGTAGGTAGTGCTTTTTATTCACGGTGTTTACACCGGTGCTATTCCTTATTATTCTCTTGCTGTGTTCCCTCCCTATCGTGTTCATGTCAGCCAGTACACCAAGTCGTATTCACGTTGCAGAGGTAGTCGTCTGGTTTCCCGGCTCGCTGTCGCTGAAGCGACGGTGCCCGCGGCCGCCGGACGCACCGGTCAGCAGCCCGGCGGTCAGCGTTAATTTTCCTCGGCGATTATTATTTTGCCACCCCGGGGTTTGGGCCTCTGTGAAGCCATCTAACTTGAAACCTCAAAGAATCCACCCCTGCTCCTGCTAATTGGCCCTCTCAGGCTCGCTTGGAATGTTTATGGTCAGTTCCATGAATGCCATTGGACGCTTCGGCTGTCAGTCATAGCCCTTGGCCGGACGCGTCAATTTCTTCCGTCACAAAGTTTCAGTGAGAGGCCAGATGTTTAGTAAGTTAGAGAAGAGCCTTAAAAACACGAAATTAACACCACAGTATGTTGAATATTTAGCTAATATTTGTATCTGGACAGTACTGCAGTGCGTGTAGTACTGTTACACGGTGTACACTGTTGTCTGTTTACTGCCCAAAGGTCATTTCTCTCTCTATTCGACGTGGCTCTGTTAGAGCAGGCTGAGAAGGGAAAGTCACAGCTGATATTAATGTCATCCTCAGTTGTGCCTTCCTCTACCTGCCCCTGTTTTTTTTCTCTCTTTTAATGCTTTTTAAATGACACTAAAGCCTTAAATACAGTGTTATTAAAGCTAACTTCACCAGGGCTGCTGCTCTGAGCTAAAGCCACTGCAGCAAATATGGGTCATGTTTTGGATGTTGTGGCTCTGTGTTGACTTATGTTAGAAATGCTGTGGTCTCTTGGGCTGACCACCTTTTTTCCTTTCTGTTTTGGACAGCAGCCATGCATAAGTGGGATGCCTGAACATGGGAGATATATTCTCATAATTGTGTGAGTGCTTTTCAGTGATCAGGCGTGCTCACAGATGTAAATGTGATGCTTTAGATTGCAGTTCATGTTGCCAAAGCATGCATCGTGGTGTCAGTGCTGATATGTCCACACATGTCTAGTTTTAGGCTGCTGCGGCGTTGTTGTGTATTCGTAAACCAGTTCCTCAGGTAGAATAGTCCTGTTTTCCCTGAAGTGAGGAATACAGCTTTAGTTCTTAGCTTCAGGTGACCTCAGGCGGTGAAGCCTGTTGGAAATCCTTGCAAAGCTGTTGTCTTAAACTCAGTTACTAAAAACTGCTCGACAGGTTTGAACTAAAGTACAGTGCTGTCAGCGCTGAAAGCCCTGCAGAGACTTCATCATTAAGTGGAAAAGAGGAGAGCCGAGTCACTCCTGATTCTTCAATCTGCCCTTTGTGCCCCGCGGCGGGCTACAAGAGAATCCAGTGATGGCAAAGATCAGCTGTGTGTTTAACATGCAGGACACACACGCACACACACTTGGCATTAGGAGATGCATCCATTTCCCTTTGACTTGACTACAAATCATCACCGCGAGCGGAGGCGCGCATGCATTCGGCTGTCAGGTTTTAGTTTTTTTGCACAGCACGCAGGACTGTAGGCCGACGTCCACCCTGTGCTCGTTCACTCTGCAGTCTCTGCGAGGACATTTTTCTCCGTTCTTTTCCTTGTATGTAATCTTGGCTTGGATCTCCAATGCAGACAAAACCTCCCCTCAGCTGAATAAACAAGTTCTTTAGGAATTAGGAGCCAGACATGCTACCGCCATGTTGCTCTGTCACTGGCTGCAACATTTCCTCTCTCTGGATGTGTTTGCACATCTCCAGAGACCATTTCCCTTTTTTTTTCTGCATGTGCATGAAAGTCAGTTCACTGTGGCCTGTTTCTGAAATATCTCAGGCAGTGGATTACTGTGTCAGGCTAGCAAAGATTGGCCTAATGCTCCAGTTTTAGCCTTCCATCTATGATGAGCTTATGTGTAACGTGCAGCTTGTCAGGGGAAAATAAGATGGCAGTGCGATGAGCAAACAGCGCTGATACAGCCGGCAGCCCCGGCATGGCCTTCTTCCCCCTGCTGTCTGCTTTGTGTGTGTGGTCCAGTAGGTCCTGACACAACTCACTGTGTGCAACTTTCACACTCCCACAAGTTACTGTCAGACGTGCGAAGTGTCGCAATAACACAGCAAAGACTGAAGTAACAAGAGGAGAGGGACAGCGGTGACGCACTTCCTCTCAGCTGGCGTTTTCTCCAGCTGAGCGTCAGATGCAGTCGCAGGCCGCCGCGCCGCTCTCCATCTTTCGCTGTGGAGGAAGGCCTCGCTGAGTTTTTGTCTTTGAGGTGTGTGAGGTTTCAGCAAAGAGAATCACTGAAAGGCGAAAAGGTTTCGGTAAACATTGACTTTCGGTTTTGCTTGAAACAGAAATCCCGTCTCATTGTGTTTGTTGTCTTTTTCTTTTTCTGCTTGTAGTCCTGGTGTCCTAAACGCCTCCAGGGAACCTGGTCTGGCCTGGAGGTGTTTGAACACATCACACTTGATAAACAAACCTGCTCTGTGCTTTAATCCGGCAGCCATGCACGTGATGTCCCGTCCCTGCGCCTATAATGGTCACGCTCATCCACGTTTGTGTTTGCACCCCAAACAAGCCCGACCCGCCTCGTACTGCACGGGCTGCGACAGCTCGGTGTACCGCTCCCAGACCTCTCTGGTCACATGACCGAGGGCAGACGCTCTGATGTCATCCTGCCTTCTGCAGGCTCTGGGGTCTGCAGGCCGCGGTTTGCAGTCTGTCTGGAGAGAGCGAGGCTTGTTTAGCATATCATAAATTCCTCAGTTAAAGCGTGCGGTCACGCTTCTTTCCGCTGCTTCTACCTGAACAGACGCTCCACACCTGGAGAGGAGTCACGCCAGCCGGGACGCTCTCGATCCCACCTCATTTTCCTCAGCTGCTAATGGAAATTGGGTGACCAAGACTTCCTAAAGCACACTTTAGCTTCATTATGTGATGAATGGGCATAGAGCAAACACGACGGCAGTGACTTTAACAGCCATCACAGAGGAGCTTTTATCACCTCTGCTTGCAAGTAAAGAGAAATAGGTTTGTTTGCAGAGTGGCTCCACTTTGCAGCCTGCACACAAATGTGTTTTATTTAGCACTGGCGCACCTCGTACTCTGTTTAAAAGCATGTGTAATATTAGATTTTCCATTTCCTTACCCCATTTAGCTCAGGTAGAGGTAATATATATGATACTCAGCAGTCAGTGTTGTTTACTAGAATACTCTGAAATGAATCATCAATCAGTTGATTGACAGAAAAACAATCTGCAGCTATTTGCAACAAGTTTTCAAACAGAAATGGTCCACGCGGGAGGACTTGCTGCTTTTCTTTGCATAATTTAAGTTTGTGGACTGTTGACCAGACAAAAACAGCCATTTGAAGACTTCAAGAAATTGCGACGGGCATTTTCAGTATGATTAATTGACGAGTTGGCAGATTATTGGATGATAAAAATACATTAATTGCAGCTCTAGATGCAGACTGCCCTGTGAATAAAACAATATATGAGCAATCTAAAATTAGTGGAAGTTTTGAGAGCTTAATTTATCTTGGTTATTTTTGTTGTGAAGGCAGTGTAGCGTAGAGAGACAACCGGGCTCTCCATGTCATGGCCTGTATTGCTATGAACACTCGATTCTGTTCACACAGGATATTGAAGCTGGCGTTGCTCGTGAGCAGAAGGAGACGGATTCCTGTCCTCCTCTGCCCGGCAGATGTTACACCGTTAACTGTGGTTTGGTTCATCTCTCAGGTGGCGCTTCAGCCATCTGACAGATTTTTAAAAACATTTAAAATAACTGCAGCGGTGTTGTTGTGTGTGAAAACGCAGCACGGCGTGTGTTTTAAAAGCTGTCTGTGGTGTGCTCTTTGACCATGGCTTCCGACTTGAGCCGTCGTTTGATTAAACCACTTCCTGCGTCTCATTCTGAGGTCATCAGAGTGTCTTATTGACTGAGGAGTCTCTCTCCTGATAGGAAATCTATATCAATACAGCATATATCTTGGTGTGACACAAAACAGAGCGTCCTTTGGAACTGGAGTTGAGAATTGGGAATGTAATTTCCTGCAGCCCGCGCTGACGTCTTCAAATTGCTTTTTTTTACGCTGCCTGAAATCCAAATATATGAGGTTTTGCTATAAGACAAAGAAAAGCTGCAGATCTGTGCATCTGAGAAGCTACAACATGGGATTTTTTTTGCAAAATAGCTGCTGATCATCACCACTGCAGCACAAACTTCAAGTGTTGCATGCTTTAGTGTTTGTTTTTTTGTGGGTGCAGATGCTTATCTTCAGTTAAGCAATATCATTTTCTGAACTTCAGTTTCCTGTAATTCAGCCCAAGTTTAGACCAGATTTTCTATGAACTCTCAAACCACAATAACGTTGCCAGAACGGACTTATTCCAGATGAAAGGGTTAAATTGCCTTCAGGAAACAGGTGGAAGAATCAAGAGTCTGTTTGGCTAATGCTAAGCTTTTGTTATAATAATAACACGGTAATTATAACTCCACTTGTAGGACCTGAGTGGTGCAGGGAGTCGTTTCTCTTCCCGGGAGCGGAACAGACTGGTTTCAGCCTAAACACCACTTTATAACCTGAACGTATACTTTACTGCTGCATATTAAATCGTGCATTTAATAGTAAGTGAGCTCGCTGCTTTTTCCATCGGATCTCTTCCCAGCAAAAGCACATTCAGCCGTGACGTAAGCTGGACTGTTACCTCCATTTTTTTTTTATTTTTTTGTCCGCCCAAAGCGCGGGCAGACACTGGCCTCCCTTGTCGTCTGCGCTGTGCAGACAGTGCGGTCTGTTTCCGTCGGTGGTCGCGCTGGCGCGGGCGGAATTCTGGACTCTTTTCTCGAGCTCTGTCGGTCGGTTGGAAGCTGCGAACTGTGCCGCCGCTCCAACAAACCATGATTGACATGTGCGCTAACCTCTCAGCGTGTCACCCTCCCGCTGGGGTGGGGCACGGTTAAAAGCCTCTCCGGCTAAATCCCGGCATAATGAGTACTTCTGCATTTCACAACGTGTGGATGGAATATTAAACACCCAGCCCGACGGATTTCATCAATGAGTGTCCAGATGAGGACGTTGAGAAACGCTGCGGTATCACTTCTCCCTGCCGCCGCTCCTGCGCTCTCGTTTACAAAGCGAACGTCTGAATGTCAGATGTTCCAGGTTGGATGAAGGTTGCCTTTCCCCTCATGGCTGCCGCTTTGTTTATCGTGACCTGCCCGAAAAGTCAAAAACGCCCCGAGGTGTTTCCTGTGTTTGTCTCTCTATTTTTCTTCGGCATTCATTCATATCACATTCCACATGAGCACGCGCTCGCGGCACAGAATGGACTCTCTTCCTGTTGCCGTTGTGCTTCGTGTGTTTTCGCTCACTTTCGTCACTTCCCTGTTTTGTGGACGGATTGGCTCACGTCGCCTTTCTGCCGTGGCAGGGTCACGTTATGTCTCACCTTCCAATCTTGACACCTAATGCGTGCAGCAGTTTGCCGGCCACAATGAGGGCGACTGTTCATCTTTTTCTGTGTCTAGTTATCTTGTTACAGCAGGTCTCTGTGGTCTCCTCACTGGGGGAAATGTAGGCCAGTGAGCCGCAGCAGCCTAAAGAGTGATGCTTCCCTTTTCACGTCTGTTTGCTCTGTAAATAAAGTCCCATTGGCTTCATTTTGACACAAACTCGCCGACCTTTCATCTTTGTCAGTGTGGAAAAACAAGGCCGAATGCATTGGTGAAGGCCGCGCTGATGTGGAGCAAACTGCTGACAGCAGAAAGCCCCAGGAACCAGGAAATATCTGTGACGGTCTCGAGTTGAGGTGAAACAGAGTTGGCCTGCAGATTTGAGGAGGAATGAGGATGAGATGCAGCGAACAGACGCGTTATCACGTGAACTTCAGCCTATGTTTTACTGAAATTACTCCTCATTCATCCCCATCTGCCGCCTTTAGGCACAGCGAGTCAACGGGCCATCTACTGTCTGAGGTCATCTGTGTTTTTTTTTTTTTTTAAAAAAGGTCACTTCCTTAGCTTTAAGGCGTGATTTGTACGTTTCCTCTCTCACTGAAGAAACAGCCTAATGTAGAGCGATGAGGAAGTGAAGTGATTCTTCTTCTTTTCTTCTCAGAAGTGACTGGAAGGCGTAGAGTCGAGGGTGTGCTGAGAACAATGCGTCATAAAAAGCGCAGCGTGTAATCTATTTATTACTGTTAAACGCGGTGACCGATGAGCCGGACCTGTCTGCCGTCCGACAGTGAAGCTCATAATGAAGCTTATTGTCTGGTTCTGCAGGTGTGTGGTGGACGGATTGATCGCTGCCTGCCGCCTGCACGGGCCGGTCTGTTATGAGAGGATATTAGAGGCTGATATTTTGTCTTGTTTTGCTTTTATTGTGACCTGGAGACGTACGTGTTACAGTGAAGAAAATCACCCTATCAGTGCTTCCTGCTGGACAAACTGTAAGGGGGACAATGCCTCTAAATGTCCTCAAAATATGACATGCAAGAAAAGAAATAGACAGATGCTGCGAGTATGATGTGACTCACTGTTATTCCCGCTGAAAAGAAACAAACATGCTCCCTGAACGTATTCTGCTTCGTGATATCGTCCTTTGACACAGCTCACAATTCGACTCCTGCTTTATTCACTGTCTTCTTATTTCTCGTTATTCCAAGCAGAAATGTAAACCCATCATTTCTCAGCCATATTAATTATTCAGAGGTGTATTTGCATTTTTAAAGCATCGGTGCAACTGAACACCGTTTCCCAGTGGCATGGTTACGGACACACAGACGGACACTTCTCTGGCTGTCTCTTACGTTACACGCTCAGGCTTCTCTGCCGTTTTAATCATTTTTTTTAACACTGATCGCTCTCAAACATGGCAAAGATGAGGATGGTTGACCAGAAAGTGCTGCGAACGCACCTGGAAGCCATGCAGGCAGTGAGGAGGCTGCTCACAGAAAAAGCCCTCACGGTAACGTCCGATCAATAACTGTTTGTTTGACCTGGTGCTCGCTCCCGTGACTCATCTGTTTGTCTCTCAAACGCAGGGTGAAAAAAATAATGGCTTCGATGTGCTCTACCACAACATGAAGCACGGCCAGATTTCCTCCAAGGAGCTGACGGACTTCATCAGAGAAAGGTAAGACGCTGTTATCGCACATCAGTCGTAAATCGTGTCTGGCTCTTCAGCACATGTCTTTCCAGTCTTGTGGTTTTCTTGGTATTTAAATCTGTTTCCAAGTCTGCTCCTGCAGTTCCACTTCCTTGTATTGTGCTTGTAACAACACCCGAATGCTCAGCTGGGTGCAGCCGCTTATGTAAATGTCAAAAAACTGTATAAAAAATTGCCCACGGCGACTTCTCCGAGTCCAAGCTGAGGTCTTGAAACGCCTTGTTTTGTCTGAACCGAAAGTCCAAAACCCAAACATTTTCAGTTCACGCTGATATGTGACAGAGAAAAGCTGCAAAGCGCAGACTGTAAAGCATGTTTGCACAACTGCTGCTTAAAAAAATGACTGAAATAATGAAATGATTCCCAAACTAGCTGACAATTAATGAATCTTTTCAGCTAATTCTAACATTAAGACAGACGGTCACACTTCATGTGAAGGTACACATATTCAGCATTAACTAGCTGCTTGTTAGCATTAGCATTTCAGCTATTTATTAGTCATTATAAAGCCATTAATAATGTCTTATTCTAGGGATTATGGTTATTAAGAGTTAGGTTATCAGCTAACTCATATGCAACAACCTCCTTACTGCCTCTGACTAAGCAGTAATTATTGAGGGGGAACTCTTAGCTAATGGGCAGGCACTTGTGCAGAGTAAGGCATTGATAAGTGCTTTAAAATGACTAATGAAGAGCCAACAAGTTAATGCTGAATATGTGCACCTTCATGCAAAGCGTCACCAGATGAATCTCCGCGTTTATCAGCAAAATGAAGCCGTGCAGCGCAGCGCGGTGACTGCCGTTAGCTGCAGACGAGTGTGAGTGTCATGCAAGCCCAGTCCCTTTGTGAAAGAAGCTTAAAGCTGAGCCCACCTGTAACCTGGCATTATGTTACACACCTTCAGCGTCTACAGCGTGATAATGCCATAATAACAGCTTCTTTTCAAACCCTTCCCACCTCCCAGAAAGATTAGCTTCAGCGTGTCAGAGGTGTGTGTTTAGAGCCTGCCACATGATGGATGGTCGACCACTGGAATTCAGCGGTGGATTCCACGCTCGGCCCGACTCTGAGGAGCGCGCTCAGTCGCTTTTATACAACGCTCGGCGAAGGGTTTGATCGCTTGATCAGCTGTGTTATTTGAAAGATATTTGGACGGGCTTATAAATAACGAATGATGACAAATCAAAGGTTTCTTTACATTAAAATTACGGGAAGCGACGGTAAGCTAGCAAAGCTTAACGTCACTGTTTAAACTCCTTTTGTTGCAATAAATCATCCTTTAGCTTCTCACTTTGCTTAAATATTAACGCTCTTTGTGCTCTGCAGGACTGTTGTTAAATTATGCAAATGAGTCAGTGCATCCTTCACAGAGGAGACAGAAGTTCAGGTGGAGATTCATTCACTGAGTTACTGCTGAGGAGGACGGTCAGTCGGATCACACAGAGCCAGTCTCCAGATCGGCTTCAGCTCCTCAGTTCACGGTCATATTTCCTTTTTAAAAGTGGTGCTGAGGCTCCCTCTGGTGGTGAAATGAGCTCTGTGCAGTGTGTCCGTACATTCCCAGCATCTTCAGGGCCCCTTCTCTTACACACACACACACACACACACACATCTATAAACCTCCTGTTGGTGCTTTGTGGCAGTTATCTGCTCTGAGAGGTGGAGACATGCTGCACTCTGCATACATATCACACATACAAACTAAATGTCAAAGTATGCTGTTGCACCAGTTTGAACATGAGAACAACATACTCTAGCATTTTGTACTAACAGGAAATTATGCAACACGTACAAAGTCAGACATCGATCAGACTGCTTTGGAATATCAATGAAAGGTCACACACAAACAGAGAAATCTCTTTCTGTGGTTTAATACTGGGATTTTTCCTGAGCACCAGTTACAGCTTCTTTCAGTTTCTCCAGCCGTGAGCAGCTCCTCCATTTCTTCTGTGCGTTGCATTGTGGGAGAATAGCGTCCAACTGTTTTAAGCATTCTTTATTTTGTCTCTCCTCCAGTGTGAGTAACTTTGTCCTCAAACCCTCAGTGTGTATTACGGATTGAAGACACGACTGCAGTCGTCCTCTGTGAATGGACTTTGCTCTGTTGTCTTTGAGTCTTTTTGACTTTTTTCAAGATCAAGACTGAACTTTTACCCTCAATCACCTGCATTAAAACATCATCAGCAGTTTGATTCACCATGTTTTGACCACAGATAGTCTTCAGGTCACCGTCTTCATCTGAACGAGACCGTCTGTGGTCAAAAACACTGTTTGCCGTGTCCACATTGTGTAAAAGACGGTCTCAGCCCACAGAATTACAATCAGACTGAGATCATTTCTGCCTTGAGTCACGAGTATTCAGGTCCTTTACTGATGTAAAAAGTACCAATACCACAGTGTAAAAATACACAGTCCTGCACTGAAAACGTTACTTAAGTGAAAGTAAAAGTAAGTGTCGCAGAATGCAGAAAAATATCTTCTGTGTTCTGCTGTTATATATGAATTCATCAGATTATTATGACGCATGCTTTCATGTAAAAGCAGGATTTTACTTTTTGTTTGTTTGTTTGTTTGTTTGTTTGTTTGTTTGTTTGTTTGAGGTGAAATTCATTTTGAACTTTTGTGTTGGACTGAAACTAATGATTATTAACATCATGGATTATTTTCTCCAGAGCTCAAAGTGTCACCTTCACGGTGTTTGTTTTTTTTTGTCCAGTCAGCACTTAAAAAATAAAAGAATCAAAGGAAAAGCAGCAAATGTTCACCTTTGAGAAGCTGGTCCCATTAAACGTTCATTTCCTGTCAATCGACTAATTGATCCATCGACTTCATCGTAGTTTAATTTATACCAAAACATCACTTTTTATAAGTTCTTTGCATGTTTTGTATGCAAACATTTTAGTTTGTAAAGTAAGTAGTTACTAAAGTTGTCAGATAAATGTAGTGGAGTAAAAAGTGCAGTACTTCCCTCTGACCTGTGGAGCAGAAGTAAAGTACAAGTACCTCAGATTTGTACTCAGGTACAGTACTTGAGTAAATGACCCAAAGAAAAACAAACTGTAAAACTAAAATTAAACATATAAAATCTAAAACTAAACCTTTCTGAAAGTCTGACACTAAGCTTAAACCAGCGAACGCACCCTGAACACCAGCTGAAGGTCAAAACTGAAGTCAAATACGTCAAAGTCTTCGAGCGTCCTCCAAACGTCTGCTGCTGTGAGTCGTAGTTTGGCAGCTGGCAGACGTTCCCCCTGCGCCGTGTCCGAATTTACAGCAAGATAACTTAAAATAACCTCACAGGGAGCTGCCATGCTCTCCCACCTTCCCCTCATCCTCCGCGTCGATGCTGTGCTGCGTTTGTTTGTCTGCGTGTACCTGTGCGTGTGTGTTCATGATGTGTGTGTGTGTGCACGTTTGTCCTGTTTCCCCCTGGCTGACCTCGTTCCCGTGAAGTAACTGCAGAGAGAGAGAGAGGCCGGCTAAATGAGACATGCATAATTCAGGCTTTCACTGTAACACTGCCGCACTTTTTTTGTGTGTGTGTGTGTGTGTTTTTTACTCCTGTCACTTCGCTGCAGAATGAAGGAATAAAAGGGGAAATTGAGAGAAGCAGGGAATTCAAACACCAGCTTTCATACTCCGTCAGCTTCAACATGAGGTTTATGAACGAATCACAAGCCAAGCCACGCTCGCTCGCCCACACACGTCGCGTGTGGTCAAACATTTATGTTGCGAGTTCTAAGTGGGTGTTTCTGGCTGGGAGCTCCGGTTGTTTAGTGACATGCCCTATTTGAGCCATAACCCAGTTGCAAATACTTTGGAAAAACTTTGTCATACTACACATGAAAAGGTGGAACTGTTGTCTCCACCTTGTATACTGTTTGTAAGGATTTAACAAATAATCTGCTTCCTCCTAGGAGTACCATTGAGGAGGCCTACGCCAGGTCCATGACCAAACTGGCCAAGTCAGCTGGCAACTTCTCTCAGCTTGGGTGAGTGTGAGCGGCGTTCTGGTCTGAAGAAAAGGCCAGCCTGGATTTGTTTAAGGAGGTCTTGCCGCGATCTCGCCTCTGATGTGTCGTCTTCTATCGCAGGACTTTCGCGCCGGTGTGGGACGTGTTCAAGAGCTCCACAGAGAAGCTGGCCAGCTGTCACATGGAGCTCGTGAGGAAGCTGCAGGAGCTCATAAAGGAGGTTCAGAAGTATGTGGAGGAGCAGGCCAAAGCACACAAAAAGGTAAGGAGTACGCAAGCTGTAACCAAAGTGCAAACATGTCCGTCAGCCCTTCCTTTGAACTGTTAGCAGCGTGCCACAGGTTTGTCTTCACCGAGGAAGATGTACTGTTTAAATACAGGCCTTTTCTCGCCTCTTTGTTTCCCGTTGTGAGTTGTTTTCCTCTCTGTGGAGTGATAAGAAGTTGCTTGGACTAGAGCTCAGCCCTCCCCTGAAAAAAGGAGGTAGCAGCGGCTGACTCCATCCTGGGAAAACGTAGCATGGCGTTTATTTCTGCGAAGCGCCCTCATCAGCTCACGCATGAAGCCGCAGATCACGAAGTCAAACGGGAGCTCGGAGCTGGCGGAGCTGCGTTTGTGCTTCCAGCATGACGAAAAGGCTGTCGCAGCTTCTCTCCGTCACTCGCCCCGCGCTCCCTGTCTCCTCCGCTCACTCCGCCGATGTTTACGTTAAAGCACGTCAAAACGGCGTCAAAATGGGGAACAAAGAGGGTTCAATGATGATGAGCACGAGTAAAACAAATGACCAGGCTCACTGTGATTTAAAGTCACTATATTTTGATTGTGTTTCTCTTTTTATGTGACGTGCAGAGCTGTGCAGATGGGACTCATCCAGAGTCTTATACATTTTTTAATAGCCGCCATATAGCTTTAACTGCTTCCCACTGTGCTGTGCACAGAGAAACGGAGGAATAGTGTTTTACTGGAGCAATAAAGAGCCTCTGTCTGCACTGAAGTGGTGTCATAATAAACAAGACGATTGACTGTGTGTTATCTTAACATCAAACTACACGAGAATCAAGTCCATAGTGGAGCAATGGGTGTCACTTGCACTCATTATTCAGCCTTTTGTTATTTGACTTACCCTGCAAGACATGTGTTTGCCTCTAGACAAAAGAGGAGGTGGCGTCCACCCTGGAGGCCGTGCAGAGCATCCAGACCACCTCTCAGGCTCTGCAGAAGTCCAAGGAGATCTACAATGCCAAAACTGTGGAGCAGGAGCGCCTCCGCAAAGAGGGGGCCACCCAGAGAGATGTGGACAAGGTGGGAGGTCACATTCGCACGTACACACACACACCCACATAATCGCGGTTATGTAATAAGGCATGATGAAGTGCCTTAACGCTCCAAACTGTGCTGAAGCTTTAACCCTGGAAGCGTCTCGCCTGCAGATGTCACCGGCGCTCGGCGGCGCTCGAGCCGGGAGAACAGAGGCCCATTGTGTGCAGCGCCTCGTACGACGTGATCGTCATTTATCTGTTTATGTTTTGCAGGCTGGAGTGAAAGCCAAAAAGGCCACAGAGACCTACAAGTCATATGTGGAGAAATACGCCACAGCAAAGTCAGAGTTTGAACAGAAGATGGCAGAAACTGCACAGGTACTCTGCGCGTGTGTGTGTGTGTGTGTGTGAGCCTTAATGAAATATGTGCTTACAGACTCTGTCCATTGTCTGTCTCTGTGGCATGCAGCACTTTCCTTGTGTAATCTGTCAGCCCCCTGTGTGTGTGTGTGTGTGTGTGTGTGTGCATTTCGTGCCCTGTATCATCTCCAGATTGTGTTTTTTCCTCTGTAACGGAATCGCTGTGGAAAGCCCTGATTGGATCCATCTGACGGACTGATTAGATAAACTCCAAATTAAAATCAGATCAACAGAATTTGGCCTCCATATCCTCCTGCACCGCAGCAGCTCCGCCACCAGAACTGGTTCCAGTTAGCCTGGCGTTTCTTTTTTTTTTTTTTTTTTTTTTCGTTTTCCCCCCCAAGAGAAAGCGGCGTTGCAGCCCCGCTCGCCCGCCATCGCAGTCTACGGCTCATCTCGAAACGCAGCACATGTGGACGTGAGCTCTAAACACTGAACACATGTGCTCTCTGACATCACCGGGGCTCCTGCATGTGTGTTCTCTTTGTCTGAGCGTGTCTGTGGGTGGGTGTGTCTGCTCGCTGCTATCGTGGCGAAATGACAAAAAGCGCGCCCTTCATTCGCGTGCGTGTCTCTGCGGATGCAGATGCAGCAGCGAGCGGATCTTCGTCTGTGTGTTTGCGGTTGGAGAGGCTCATCTTCCTCTCCAGCCACACTGTGATTTTCCAGTTTATGGTTATTTATGCTCATTCTCCTCGGTCAACCCCAGAAGCCCAGAGTCAGGCTGAAAGAGGAAGCCTCCGTCAATGTATGAGCAGAATAATTGACATCTTATGGGAGGAGCTGTGTGTGTTTGTGTGTGTGTGTGTGTGTGAGTGAGCGGCAGAGACCACCCAAACACACGCACAGGAAGTGGCAGGGACAGAATAAGGAAGGCTGCATTTTGTCCTGAGCGTGTTTTTGTGTGTTTCCGTGCCCGTTCGACTGACAGCACGCTGCAGATTTGCTCGTCCGGTCGAAGCGACGGGATGATTTGTGGCACCGTCGGCCGTAACCGTCCCCGTTCTGTCTTACAGAAATTCCAAGACATCGAAGAAAACCACATTCTCCACATGAAGGAGATCATCAAGTCGTACTCGCAGTCTGTCGACGAAACACACGTTCAGATAGGAGAGGTGAGTGCACGCACACACACGCACACACACACACACTTATTTACTGACAACAGTTTTCTGAAGTGTTCCTGAGCTCATGCAGTAACATCCTTCATCCAATCACGTGTTCACAAAGCGGTGAACCTCGCTCCATCTTCTCTCGTGAGCCTTCCCAGGATGCCCCTTTCATACCAGTCACCTGTTACCAATCAACCTGTTTACCTGTGGCAGGTGTTTTTGGAGCGTTCCACATCTTTCCCAGTCTTTAGTTGCTCCTGTCCCAACTCGCTGCGTCAGATTCAGAATAAGCAGGTATTTGCAAAAATCAACGAAGCCGATGAGGTGAAACATTAAACTTATTGTCTTTGTGCTGCTTTTAATTGAGGAAACGTCAGAAAGGATTAGCAAGTTATCACGTCCTCTTTTATTTGTTTTGCACAGCGTCTCAACTTTTTTTGGGGGGAATCGGGGTTGTGCTCAAACATTCCTGTGGGTGGAGTAGGTGTCTTGTTGACCTGAGGCTGTGCTCACTGGGTTCACTGTGTGTCATATCAATTAGTGTCCTCTTTGATCTCGCTAATCGTTTAACTGAGAACCAGGAAATGGTCCATTCAGCCTTTTATGCCAAGCAATTAAAAACTGATCAAAACTCCCTCCCGGCCTATCTAAAACACCTCCAGAAGTCTAAACACTTGCCAAATACTGTGTCTGATAGTTAAAAGTGCTGCGCTGGCTTGTTTGCCTCTTGATGAGTGTGTTTAGGTTGGAGGAAGTGGCATCAGGTTCGATCAGGTCCAGTTGTGAGGGCTTTCAAACATCATTCGCAGCTGTATTAGTCAGTATTTAACGTTAACGAGATTTATTTATCCAGCAATCATACTTACCAGTGCCACACAGAATAACTCCAGACTAACTGCAGCCTGCTGCTCTGCTCTCATTAATCTGAGGCTGCTGCTGTAGTTCCCTTACTGTCCACAGAGGGCGACGCAGCTCCACCAACGGTCCAGCCTGCAGCTCGTGCGGCAAGTTGGAAGGAATGCGGAGCGACAGGCTGCCGCAGGTTATTCAGCCCCACGGTTCCTGCTTCAGAGCAGGAGACGGGCAGCGCCGCTGCCTGTTGCTGAGCCAAATTAAAACAGCGCCCGGAGACCCAGCGGCCGGCCCTCTCAGACCGGACGAGCACGAGCAGCGTGAGAAATTAGGATTTGCCGATAAAATGCTGATCAAACCAGGTTATGGGGTACCTTGGGAACGTTGTTATCGCAGAGGGGTGAGGCGAGAGGGGGAGAGGGAGGAGGGGGAGGCCGGGAGAAGTTTCAGCTCTGCAGCGTTGTGCTTAGTCACTGAGCCCACAGGCGTCTCACACTGACACTGACAGGCAAACTCAGACGAAATCATACATCTGCACGTGCCTGCATGCTGTAGTTAGGGATGCACACACACACGATGAAACACACTAAAGACACACAGCCCTTATATTGACATTGGGAGTCATTTTATTGATGTTTGTGCTACCTTTAATTTCAGCTCTCTGACCAACAATATGAACCTCTGAAACTCAGATACTGCTTCTGCCCGACTGAAGCGTTTCTCCAGTAATATTAATCTTTTAATGACAGATTTCGAGCAATAATAGAAAAGCCACATGTACCCTGCCCCGTTACTCACAAGAAAGTACATTTACAAACTGTACTCAGGTCAGTCCTGCAAACAAGATTAGAGTGAAGAATTACAATATTAGATTTGCCAAGTAAACAAAATGTTCAGTGGTTTCAGTGGTAAAATATGACGTGTGTGCTGAAGATGAGCTGAAGGTAAACACTTTAACGTTATGTATGCTCATTACCAAACTGCGTCTTTGCCTAAATTCCTTTTTAATAGTATATATTGGATAAAGTTGTTTATGATTTATTTGAACAGTTTAAGCTCAATCCCATATGTTCCAACAAATTCACCAAATTGAATCTGCCATGTGTTGGATATATTATTTATTCTTGCCAGTAATGACAAACACTGAGGAACTCCGCTGATTCTGCCTGATCGAGATGTGCAGAATCTGGCAAATTGCCTTGAGTGATGTCATCAGAGGCATCAGCTGGGCTTTAAGACTAGAAGTTTAAAAATGAACGACAGTTTCTCATCCCTGCTCGAGGCTAGCAGCTGTAGGCTACGTTAGCCGCCAGGAATCAAGAATATGATACGTTTGGTGCTGCCGCATCAAATTTGATGCTTTTAATTTGAGCTGCCTGTCAGTGTCGTAGGAGGACGGTGCTAAAATGTCTTTAGTTTACTGAATTTAGGAGGGCTAATAAACATCAGCAGTTCATTACAGCTCCTGCTGTAGCTTAGGCAGAAACCATCACTGTGCATATTTACTATTATAACATAATACAGAGAGGAAAAACTATTCCACCGCCACAGAAAGTCGGCGGCTGCGGCGCCTCGAACATGGCTGGTCATCAGTGAGCACATCTGGCAGCATTCATAGGTGGGAAGTCAGCGAGGGGCAGTGTCCTTGTTGCTGCACAGGCAGCTTCTACTGGACGGTCAGAGCGCCTGTAAAGAGGCCTGCACATGTGAGGTGAGATAGCACGAATCCATCCCAGTGAAGAGGAGACATGGCCGTTTACACTCCCACCAGGTCGACAGAGGAGTGACTTTGACTGTACAAGGGAATTTTGGGAAGAAACGCAACAACGGCGATTGCGCTCGCCTTATATGTAGCTTTCAGCGCCGGAGCTGCTGTCAATCAGGGGGCGTTAAACCATCAGAGAGCAGCACCTGTAACCGAAGGTGTCACTAAAATCAAGAAGTAATCATGTCAACCTGGCAGGACAAGGCTCAGCCAGCATCAGCGCAGCGAGCATGAAGGATAAGAGGGTTAGAATGAAAGCATGAGGGGGGAAAGGCGAGCAGCGCAAAGAAAGGAAAAGGCCTTATATAGAAGCACGGAGCTCAAACACGAGCGGAGGGAAGTGCCGAGCGTTGCTCCCCGTGCCGAGAGCTTCAGACTCACAGGAGTGCAGGTGTGCCTGTGAGCTCGCGTGCTGTGTTTGTTTTTGTAAGTGAGCATTTGTGTGTGCGTGTGTGAGTGTGTGTGAGGATCCCTTGAAGGCAGATGCATGTTTTGAGCATGTGGTCGAAAGTCTCCTCGGGATGAGGTTTGTGTGTGTGTGTGTGTGTGTGTGTGTTTGTGAGGCGAGGGGGGCGCGCAGGTTGATGACCTCCGTCGTGGCAGCAGCACCTGACAGATCGCGTGTGCTGCACTGAGCATACTTCCTCACTGTGGTAACCTCCCTGCCCCCCTTCACCCACATCACCCTCCCCCCCCCAGCATCCTCTCCTGCCAGGGCACAGAAGGCTAATGCACTCCACCTCGCCACAGGGGCCCGTGGGGGGTGGGGTGGGGGGGGCAGACACATATGTGTGTGTATGCGTGTGTTTGTTTGATAGCGGAGCCTCTCTGCGCTTACAGTATCACGCACATCTAAATGGTTTGGTGAGATGGCAGCGAGCCGCTGCTCTTCATCCCCATGCCTGTACATCGCTCTCGCTTCCCCCTCAGTAAACACACAAGCACACATGCACATCCAAAACAAACAAGCAAACAAACACTATCCTTCCTCTGATACTGCCCAAAGGGCTTCAGCGGGCCACAGTGCCAACAACGATGATTCAACCTGACGCAACAGAATGACAGTAAAGTATCTCCACAGGCCTGCGACAGAAAGAAACGCCATGAAGACTAACTAAAGGCAAAGCGAGCTGCGGGGGGAGCAAACGGCAGCGTTTGTCTCATGTCCTGTTCATCACTGAACAAATCGCAGCAAACACCGGACGCTAATCCTTTGTTTTTATTCATTCTTTGAAATTCTTGTGTGCTGTGACATAACTGAAAACAGAAGAGTCGAAAGCAGTCACCGAACAGCGAGCTTAACGTCGGCTGACTGAGCTTCTCTAACGGCGTCTCCCCCAACGAGGGATGAGCATTTTACACTTTCATCAGTAAAGCAAACCAAGCTAAGAGGAATATTGGTGTGTGCAGTAAAGACTAATGCAAGTGGAAAAACACTAAAGACCAATAAAGCTGCGTAACATGGCGCAGTGATTCGCACGTCTCCTCCAGCCCAACAGATCTCTCTTAGTGCAGCCTCAAACTGTCCATAGACACAGTGTTTAACGTATGAAGCTGATAAGATACAGCCTGTGCGTGTAATATTAGATTTATCGCAGTTACGCAACTCACAAAGACGCAACAACAGCCTAAAAATGGTGTAGCTCGGAAGGGAGAAACACCACTTTTGAGGTAAATTAGATGAAAACTCTTCGCTCACTCTTCAGTCGGGTCATGGCGAGCCGCGATACAATATTTACTGAGTGAGTTTGAGTGTGGCTGCGCTGCCAGTACAAGGATATGTAGTTAATCTCACTTGGTTAAACACCTCTGTCAAGTTAGAGCATGATTACTTCTTCTGTAAGAGAACTGGAGCCCAAGATAAACCGAAATTGAACAAAAAAAGGTTAAAAAAATCTGTGTTTTTTATTAGATTCTTTTGCAGTTGTGTGAAAGTTATCTCCAAATAAAGCAGTAAATATGACTTTTTTTTGCACTTTTAGGTCCACAATGAATTTGTGAGGAACATTGAGAACACCTCGGTGGAGAGCTTGATACAGAAACTGGCCGAGAGCAAAGGGACAGGCAAGGAGCGACCAGGTGAGTGTTATATGTTTGCTTCTAACGGTCCATGTTTGTCAGCGTCTGTGTTGCACGTAAATAAATGAGTGTTCGGGGGGAACGGGCCGTCTGCCTGGTCCTGCCTCGCGGGGAGGGTAGGGCTGTATGGAGAGGGGCAATTAGAAGTCGGAGAGGGCCATCAGAGTCAATCATAGTAATCTGCTGAAAAGGTAGGCAGGCTTGGCATTCCAGTAAGCATGTGACACACGGGGGGCTTTGCTGTGCTCGCACTAAGCAGGCAGAACCAACCTTTTCAGGGGGTCAGAGCTCAACAATGACTCTTGTGTAAACTTTGCCATGCCACAATAATCAAGGGAATACTCCTCAGTCTCCTTCGGCTCTACCCCCTCACCTCCCTCTTTTCTCCACACACACTCATTCATTGATAGTCATTTACTCCCGCGGTAACCGTCGGAAGCCGGACGCTTTAAACCGTCTGCGATTTCACCGACGCGTGAAACCCGATGCATGCGAGCAAGTTTAAAGCCCCGCCGTAAATATCCAATTACTTCACTCGTCCCTGTACTTGTACTACATTACGTCAGGTCACGGCCACAAAGGGTTCACCTCTGCTGTGTTTGTGTGTACACAAACGGTGACCCCCGTGTCCAGACGCCGCATCCGCAGAGTGGTGGCCTTCATTTGTTTGGACAGCAGAATTAATTGAGGCTAAAAAAACGGTCAGAAAATTCCTCTTGTATCAAGCTGTTCATTAGGGATTGCGCAGCCGCCCCGGCCCTGTCAGAAAAATAACCTGCCTGTCCCCTGATTAAATAGCTGAGCGGATGGCCGGTCCAGTGCCTTTACAGAGAGAGAGAGGTTGAATAAACTTTCTATTGCGGAAACAATCCCAAAGTGACACGCTGCGAGGCAGGGGGGTTCGGAGTGTTCAACGATATCCAGCTGAGCTGTCAACTGGCGGTGGGCCAGACACGCAAACCCTCCCCCCCACCCCCTCTGCCCCTCTCCCACTCCCAGTGCCATGTGAAGCATATGCAATTTAAAAAACCATTCTCCGCTCATGCGTGACTGCATGCTTCCCTCACAGAGAGTAGAAAGAAAAGAAACATCTTCCCCTGTATAAACAAAGTCGTCTGTCTGTTTAGGAGATGTTTAAACAGTTCCTAATGTCGGCCCAGATTTAGGTAATATTCACGTGTCTGGTGTTTGGACTTTTTTTGCAGTTGGTGTGCATAAATATTGTCAGATGCAATCGCAGGACACTGGCGGTAAAGAGTTCCTGCTCCGCTCGGGCCTTTGGTAGAGCCGCAGCATTTGTTACACAACCCAGAGCTTGAATAAGGAGCACAATTTGTAATTTTCCAGTAATTTTCCCCTTTCTTTTTCTCCTTTATTTCCTTCCTTTGACAACAGCGAGTGCATGCGATGAGAGATGGTTTCAAACGAGGTGATGATCGTGAGCCTCCTCCCCAGGAGAAGAGACACCTCAAGAGACAGATAGCTCAAATAGACCCACCTGTTTCATGTCAATACAGTGGCCCAATGGCTCACTTCCTCCCATGAGAGAAGGTTCTTGAATGAGCACGCCAATTTTGTTGTGATTGGCACGGAGCTCGCACTCACAAGCAGTCGTTCGTGCCGCCGCTGTGCATCCGCCGGCGGTGAAGAGGCCTGATATTGCACAGTAGAGTAGATCGGTCATTGGTGTACTTTATCCACTTCACTTGGCGTGATGCATGCCTCTCGTGACTCGCCGCTTCCCTGCGCTTCACTCAGCGCTGCACACGCCAAACAATGCGTCAATTCTGCTCGCGACCGGCGTCCTCTGGGGAGGCAGCGTTGGACTGCTGCTACTGTATACATTTTGAGTCAAAATATCATTAGCTTTGTTGTTTTCAGGTCAAGGCACGTTAGCGGATCGGGAATCTTGCCAGAGGGTCCTGTCCCATCTCTCTCCTCCTCCTGCTCATCTTGCAAGCTATTAAGCTTTCTAGTTATGTGCAGTGGATCTATCTGGTCTGAGAGGCTGCATGTCTTCCAGGTCACGCGTTTTAGAAAAAATAATTCAAAATACTTATTCGGCTTTTGAGCTTTGAGGTGTTGTTTTCTCATAAGCAGCCAGTTCTAGTCACACGACTGCTGCACAGTGCAGCTTCCATTTTTACACTTAAACGTATGGATCACATGGGCTGATAGATAATAACATCACACCGACAGCCCAGCCTCCCGCGTCTCTCTGATTGGCACGTGCGCTCATCGCATGTCTCGCCTCTGGTTTTCCCACAGCTTTCAGCGTGTGCGTTTGTGTGAGCGCGTGCACGTCGAAGCGCCTTCGAAAAGCCTCCGTAAATGTTTCTGGAGGCGCACTTGAAAGCGTGACAGTGCAGGGCCTCAGAGGTAAATGTGTATAATTGATGAGCATTAAATTAAGTGTGAACTTTGTTGTTTTTCGCCGTTTTCTCGACACTTGAGCGATGCGTCCGAATCACCAACAGCCATGTTTTTTTCGTTCACATAAATCCACAGCTGGTTCCGCTCCCGGTGACATCATGGCTGTTGGCTGGAGTAGATGCGACGACGTGTTAGCGCGACCTGCTAATTGAGGTCGTCGTGATTATTTTAGCGGCCCTCGTGTGAGAGCTGGGTTGTTTGTTTGTTATATATACGCTCTGTTTCTGTTTTTTTTCTGCTCACTTTTTGCATGAGAAGCAGAGAAGGGCATCTCCTAAGCCCGAGAGCAGATTTGTCCATGTGGCTTTAAACACTTCGCTGCATGTAATCTTGGACTTGTTTGTCTTATTGTAATAGGGTTAGCGCGCCGTCGCGTGTCCCGTGTGGACGGTTTAGTTTGGGCTCAGTTTAGTCTTCATGCCTGCTGTTTGCCGTCAATGCCGGGGCTCCTGCGTCAATTCAGAATCGGTTCATGATTGTACGTGAGGAAGACTCCGTGCTGTAGAGTGGAGCTCTGGGTTCCCAGGAGGGAGTGTCACATCTCTGAGAGCCACCAGACACACAGTTGACTCCACTATTGACCCTGTCTGCCCTCTGGGACCAGCTCAGCCTTGTTTGTATACACACTCTCTATGGCACGCCAGACTGCATGGTGTGTGTTTGCCAAAGTGTGTGTGTGTATGTGTGTGTGTGTGTGTTCGTGTGTGTGATTATTGCGTGATGTACATTCACAGCATTCACAGCAGTGGGTCATTGACCCTTTCTGTGCCAAATGAACCTAAATGGATTTTTTTTGTCTCATTAGGACCCATTGAGTTTGAGGAGTGCAATGCAGCTATTGCTACTGAAGGTGAGTCTGATCACAGAGTTTAAGATTTACACTGAAGTAAACACTGAATGTTTAAAGCATGTGGAAAGTCGCATGTCATGTTTTAATCTGTGCTTGTTTTAAGGTGCCAAACCCCGAAAGAGAAAGCCGTTTGGCATCCCAGGTCGGAGGAAAGACAAAGACACAGACTCCACGTGAGTGACAGACGACGCCATCCATGCAGCTTATTTTTGTAGAATAAAATAAAAGGCTTCGTGTCGTGATGCGGCGTTTTTGTCTTGCAGGGAATCCACAGAAGTCGAAGCTGCTGTGAGTATGATTTTCACAGAGTCAACCTGTGCTTCTTGAACTGCGAGTCGATCCCTGAGTCGATATTTCAGCCTCGCGTGTTCAAACACGAGGAGGTGGAGGAGGCTCTCGCTCATTTGAACCTGCTCTGGATTTCTCTCCTTGAACGTGTGACTCTCCCGCTCTCTCTCTGTTCCCTCCTGCTTGTTTTTCAGACGTGCTCATTCATTCATTCATTTCTCTTGTAGAACACTGCCAATGGTGCTCCCCCTGGATACTACGGGGCCATAGACATCCAGAACGCTGTAAGCAAGCTAACACACACACAGATACACACACGCACAGTAAATATTCACATCCAAACCTTTCGGTTTTTGGGGGTAAAAATCAAACATTTCCACAGCCACATATCGTCTGAAGCAGCATGGATGAATGTTTAATGTGCGATAGTTGTAGAAGTGTTAGCTGGCTCCACTTGGCTCTCTGTGCACGTGACGACACGTTCGTTCAGCCAGATATTATGTGTGGAAGTTTCTTGGCGTGTTTTCCGGTGTGGGTGCAGGACGGGGTCCTGGAGTGAAACCGTCCTCGGTGGGTTTGGAGTCGTTACAGACGTTTCCACCGTGCGCTCGTTTCCATATGTGATATAACTGTAGACGCTGTGCATCCACATGAGGAAGTGACTCTTTTTTCTTTGTCTGTGTAAAACTGAATGAAAGGGGAACTTCATCCATCTATTGATCAGCCGCAGTCAAGACAATGAGACGAACTCAGATTGAAAAAGAATAAAACTTCCTCTAAATTTACACTTTTGACTTTGTTAAAATTTAGTGTAAAGATGCAGATTAATTTGCAAAAAGAGAAGAAATAATGAAATCCTTTAAACATTCACTCATCAAGTTAATTGTTAACAGTATTTTGAAATATGTATTGTGAATATTACTGTTAGTTTTTAAGCAATTTCTCGCCTAAAATTTGATGAAAATGTCACTTTAAATGTAATTTGACCGTAAAATAAAATCCTTTTTAAGATAAGTTGGGTGCCATTTAGCTGCTTTGAAATTTATTTGCATTTATTTTAACTTTCTGTTAATTGAATAGTTCAGTCAAAGTCAGATTTGAAGCTTTTTTTTCTCTTTGTGTTTTGCAGAATCTCCCCCAAGTCGACGCAGAGGGCTTCTGCATCAGACCAGAAGTCAACGAAAACGATATCCTTCCATTTGCCTCGACGCTGTCCGCACTCAGCCTGTGAGACACCGAGGAGTTTTTGTTCTTCTGTTCACACCCGTCTGCGGTCTGAGGACTGCGGACGGTCTGCGCCTGTCGCCGTTGTCCCCTTAACTTTTTTTATGTGCTCACATGCCAAAGAGAACTCCTTCTATTCGTCCAGCGACTCAGAGGACGAAGACGAGCCCAGGAGGTTCCACGTGGAGATCAAGCCCGTTCAGCCAAACAACGGCACGCATCAGAACCGAGCCACCATCGACGAGCTTAAGGCGTCCATCGGAAACATCATCCTGTCGCCCTCCACCTCGGTACGGCTTCTTTACGCGCTCACTGAACGCTGAAAACCCCAGACCTGTTGCTGTGCTGCTCTCCTGCTGCAGAAATCTGATCTGCCTCTGCAACACTAGAGGGCAACAGCAGAATATGTAACCTCCGTCAGGGTAGATGGGAACGCCATTTAGCCGTGCTATCCCTCTGCTAGGCGCTCACCATTACTCACTCTTTCTTGAGGCTTATTTTATTTAGATTGGAAAGCCATATGTGTTATGTCTAATTTAGCTCGTACATCAGATGGGCTTCTTCAGTGAGGTGCCTGTTTGCACAGATTTCGTGTTTAGTTTTCGCTCTTTCATGTCAAACAATCATCTCTGAGCTAAGTATCTGATGTTGTTGGCCTTTGCTGCAGACTCACACACGCACGCACGCTGCCCTCCTTGTAGGCACTTAAGGGAACTCCTCGCAGCGCTGGCCGGCCTTCACGCACACACAGAGAGCCCGGTCTGCTCCGTGACCTCAGTCATGGAGCCCTTCATTCAGCTCCCTGTCCCTCGCCATCACTCAATCTCTGAATCACTCTCCGCCGCTCTGCGGAAATAGCCGGCGCCATTAAAATTTCAAGCCACTACTGCTTGTGTGCAAACATGAGCCGCGTGCGCGCCGAGCTGCTGTTGTTGTTAATGTTGTTGTGGAGCGGCTGAGAGGGCACGCTCGGTGTCGCGGAGGGGGTCTAGTGGGTTTCACCCGCCGCACTCTCCCGGCTGCACATTAAACGAATGTCACGGCATCTCCTCCCGCCTCGGCTCCCTCCCCTCAGCCTCTCCCTTCCTCTGCTGCTCCTCGCTGTTTGTACCTCTCTCCCTCCTCGTTTCTTTGTTTGCTTTCGCTCGGCGGCTTTTATTGCAGCCCACTTGCTCTAGACGGGGCTCTGTTGTGGGTATTTATGAATACTTTACGGGGTTTGCTGCCTAGTTTTTACAAATGTTTTATTTTTTTTCCACCCTCGGGATTAATGATAAAGATAAGTTACAAGTTTATAGAGGATGTTTTTTCTATTTAACATAACAAGATTCAGGAGGAGAGATGTTCTCTTTTAAACCTTCGACTTTGTTCATTGCGCTTTGGTTTTGGTTGTTGTCGAGACTCAAACCCACAATTACTTTCTCAACTTAAAAGTACAAAAAAAAAGACAGACTGCTGTTTGTGTGTGTTGACATTACATTTGCCTTCCTGTGTGCCAGCTCACGTTTCTGTTTCGCACCCTTTTCCTGTTTTATATTCACGGAAAGCTCCTGAATTAAAGCTAAAGCGCACATCCGAGGTGGTGACCAACGTTGCATCATCTGGTGTGAATTATTGAGAGATTTTCTTCTTTTTTTTTTTTTTTTTCCTCCTCGCTGCTCATTTTTCTGTCTTTTTCATTTCTCCTCCTGTTCGGTTCCCCCTCTGCGGTGTTCCCTTTATTGAAATAGCAGTGGAAGTCGTGTGTGTGTGGCCAGCGAGAGCCGTAATTGAACCCATTTGCCGCTTAGCGCCTGTGGGACTAAACCCTGGCCTCACAGCTCCACGGCGGTTAAACGCTTTTGCTATGTTCCTTAAACCCGTTTTGTTTCTTTTTCTCTCCCCCCTCCACCTCCACCTCTCCTGACAACCCCCCCCCCCAAAGTTTCTCCCTGTGCGAATAAATTCTTTATTGAAATTGATGCTCTAACTTTCCATCGGGTGGTGACCCACAGAGTGTATCTTCCGTGTCTCGTGTGACGCGGCGTGACGCTGCAGATTTATGCGCTGGGGGGGAAAAAGGAAGCTGGCGAAGCGTCGGGGGCTCGCTCTCCGCCGCCCCGGATCGATGGGCAGCACGGGCTTCCACGCACGGTTTTGCGCCGCTGAATTCTTCACCCTAGGTTTAGCGTCTGGTATGCATGAGTCGAGAGCAGTCCTGTGATTTACCGTCTTTAACTCCGAAGTGGAAAATTCCCTCGGCCACCGGGAATAATTAATAATCCAGTTTTCAGCCCTCCTGTTCTCATCGTGGTTTATACGTTTGAAATCTCACATATTGATCCATTAACACTCCGAAAGGCTGAAGGTGTCGAGGCTTGTCACGACGCCGAGAAAGCCCCTTAAAATGTTTTCCTTTTTCAAATACTCTGTTTTATGTGTCCTGTTTGGCAGTTTGGTCTCAGTTGTGATATTTTTTTCCCCCCAACAAATTAAGCAAACTGCTGGCAAGTGAAAATTAACAGCGGGTCGCTCTGATTCATTAACGTCTGCTTTTGTTTTCAGGGACAGACGCGGAAGAACCAGTCCAGTGAGTATTTTCTCCGTCTGACCTCTCTGTATCTGTGTTGCTGGACGGCTGCGAGAGCGACCGTACGACTTCTCAGCTACATTTTTCTTGGCGCGAGCTGTTTTTAAAGAGGTTGTCTTTAAAAGGGAAAATCCAGACAGCGAGCCAAAACCAACATATCCCAACAGCAAAAAGTAAATAACTGTTCCTCTCTGTAAATGTGAGCTTGAGGGATATTTCCCTCCCGTGGTACAAGTAAGATTAATTGCTTAACTAGCTGTTTATATTTTGTCATGTCACAAATTATCTTTTCCATTCTGCAAACTGGCACAGGGTTTGATTTGAAGTGCTTGAGAAATACTTTAGGAGTAGTTCGACCGGTGAGGTTTGAAGAAGCACACGATATTAATCCAGAAAGTTGCTCTCATGTACTGCGTTTGTAAGTAACTAAATGGTAAAAATACTCCCATTCTGCAGCTGAGACACTGATAGAGTTACATTGATTTCCACAAGCTGTTGCATTGATAGATGTATACTCTACATGCGCTCAGGGATCACAGGAGTGTCTACATTAAGCTCTAAGGCTCAGGGTCCTGGTGAGTATGTTTTCACTACAATAATTAGCCTACACCCCTGCCTCCCCCCCTCCCCTCGAAGTATCTGCCCCAGCCCTCACCTCCGTCCCCTCATCGGAGCCTTTCACACAGCCAGCTGACGCGAGCTAACACCACTGACGCTGCGTCCTCTCTGCAAACTTTCAGTTCAGTTTCGGTTTATTGGTTTTACATTCGGGTCCTCTCACTGGTGCTGCTTCAGGTTGCTTATATGGATTTTTGCAATGTATCGTAACACTTTAAACAGGGGCACGAAATAACAAAACCATGGCTGATTTTATTTTTAGATGCAAAATCCCCGGTTCTGAAGTGTTACCATCACATTAAAAACACATCTGAAGTTAACCCTTTGCGGTGTTTGGGTAAGATTTGAAGGTTTTGCCTGTAAAGGCAGCAATAAAAACACGTATCTCACCTGAATCTTACTGCAAATGTATTTCTGTGAGCTTTCGTGGGAGTCGGTGGTTCTCACTTGCTGAGTCAAAACCTCAGTTTATATTTCTGGTTTAAGGTGGGACGTAGTTTAAACATGGCTTTTGGCAGAGGCCTTTGGGTACTCGTCGGTGGAAACCTCTTGTGTTGGGTTTTTATTTTATTCTGAAGCGGTCCTGGAAGTGTATTTGCTGTCATTGTGCCGTGCAGGTCTGCGGCTCCTGAGTTTGTTTTTTTCTCGCTGCAGGTGATGAGCTGGCGAAAACCAGAGTGCCGACATCATACGAGTACGTATAAAAGCCGCCACCGTCGTGTTTACAGTCGCTCTGCTTGTTTGTGTTTGTGCATGTTTTTACTGTGAAGCTAACGGCGCTGCTTTCTGTTTGAGCTGACTCTCTGTCTCGCTCCGTCCTCCAGCAGTCTGGCCAACAACGACCTTCTTTCTCTGGACCCGTTCGGCCCGACAGCAGGTTCTTCTTTCTCTGCGTCATCAACAACAGGTAATCCCTGAAGCCTGATGTAATCTTGACTCCTGTGTGCATATATTTCCTCACAACTCAATGTGTACCTCCAGTTAGAGGTACCTGTAATTCCTTATAAAGTTGTAATTCTGATGGTGATTGGCGGACATGTGGATTTACACTGCAGCAAACACTTGTTGAACAGGTACTTAGAAGATCGACTGGTGCATCAGTTTTTAGTGCAGCCAAGCAAACTGACTGTGTTTTTAATAATCAGTCAGTAATAAATGCAGCAGAGATCAGATTTCATGATTCACCTTGACAACATTGCGCTGGTTTACGTGCATCGTCTCCTGTGAATCCCTCGTTCTTTGGTGGGTAATCTGAATTGACCCACTGCCAATATAAATGGCTACATGGGGGGTAATTACAGGTGGTTGCCGCCTTTATATGGGATCACATTGTTCATATGATTGACGTCTTCCTGTGGTATTAAAAATCTTGGAGGTGGAAACTGTTCTCAAGGTTTGACGTGTTTGCTGACGCTTCTGAAATGTCAGAGGCCACGGAAGTTCATTTTTTCATCGGGTGAGAAATTGATATATTTTTATTTCAGTGGTGTAGAGTTTTTTCTTTGCAATCTTAAGATATGTTTGAGGGACGTGCCTTTTTTTTTTCCTCTGTCACCATTCCCTGCATTACATCACCCGCTTGCTAGCTTGCTAAATTGTTAGCCTCAGTGACTTCAGCGGTAGCGTCCACGTCATGACGTCACCACTTGAGCACATCGAGTGCACGACTTCCCGCGTCGTAACCACGAGCTCGGGAGTTCCATTTGAAGGAAGCACGTAAATACACTGAATGGCAACTGCAGAAAATTACCAGCGGTAGATTATATTAAAAAAATTAGTTTGATTTCATGAAACTCGTTATAGCTTTAAGGAGCTACACGCATTGTGGCTGAACCAGTGATCCAGTCTATTCCCTCTCCTCTCTTTCCTCTCTGGGCCGTCCCAGATGCAGGAACTGACTACTCAGGGTCTCCAGAGTGTTTGACTTTTTTTGTTTTTCTACCTCCGTTTGCCTTTTCGCTCATCATTCTGGCCTTTTCTCTGCACTCAAACAGGGCCTACGTGTTCCGGCTGCGAGCCGTACCTGCCTTACTTGGTGTTAAATCTTCTTTCAGTCTCTCCAGTCATACCTCTCTCTGAGACGTTTGAGTGTTTGTTTTACTTTCAGGCTTTTTGAAACACACAGGCTTGGTGGTGTGATTCTCATGGCTGTACGTGCATGACACAAGTGTTTAAACAGAGTGACATTAGCGCTGACCCATTGCCTAGGTTAAGCGTAATCCACAGTTAATTGGCACCTAGTCGAGGTCAGAGGGTCGGCTATAAAGCCCACTGGCACGTATGTTGTCAAACACTGCCTCGTTACTGTCAAAGGTCTCGGCTTAGAAGTCAAAAGAGCATCGCAGAGCGCCCTGATTAAGATGCGGTGATGGGAATTAAGTCGGCCTTTGCAGCCTGTTAAGTCTCCCTGTGTACAGTGTGGCAGTGTTAGCAGCTCTAAACGCACACATGACACATTAAACAAGTCTCTGAGGCATTAATACGATTAAATTCTCACTGAAGGAGGCAGAAAGTGTAAAAATGTATGGATTTCATGTCGTGTTTTCATTTATTTTGTGTTCTTTGTCTCATTTTTGTTTCACACACTGTGTTTTGTTGACTTTGCTTTTGTGCCATTACAGCGTTTTGAATTGATTGTTGTCATTTATTCATTCAACTTCTCTTGTTAGACCTTGCCTCTATCTTCCTTTCAATCCCTCCATCTCCATCTTTTCTGACGAATGACTCAGACGTCTTTCTGCCAGAGGCATCAGGTAAAACGTGTGTGCGCCGCGTATCAGCCAGCCATTTAAAGGAAAACCTGTTTTCATCAGCTACTGCTTTGCATGGTATTTCTGTTCAGCTTTTGTTTCTGTTTATGTGAACTGAACTAAAATCAGCAAATAAGCGTGGTGTTTGTGTAAGGACGCGGTCACACACGTGACTGCAGGTACGCTACGGTCACGTCACTCATTTACTCAGTGACACTTCACCAGCTTTTAACACTCATCAGCCTCGCAGCTAAACAGATGATCGACCCATCAGGCTTCAAACTGATTGCTCGGCTGTTCAGAAAGTAAACTGTATTAGAAAGCAGCGTACGTTCTGTAAGGACAGCGCACAGATGTGACACCGCTGTGTGAGGGCTTACGCCAGCTTCGCTCTTACGCCTCAGGTGCGTTTTTATGTTTTGGACCACAGCTTTCATTGTGAGATAGAGGTAATAATAACGCTAACTGTTGAGGGGTCGCTCACAGTTTTCTCACTACAAGTCTGATCGCTTTGCCTTCTATGCCCTCTGTCCATAACGTCGCCCCCTTCAGCTGAGACGGCGCCACAGCCGGAGCGTTCACCTCCGCTGGCAGAGAGCCAGCAGTCCAAAGATGTCTCCTCTTTCTCTTCATCCGCATCCTCCCCCTGGGACTCACCAGAAGACCCTTTCCAAGCACTCAAGCCCGTACCAGCGAGGGCCCAGAGCGCCCCCATCACCCTGCCGACCGAGCCGGTCGACCCCATCAAAAGCCCGGCCGCCGCCAGCCCTCCAAAGAGCGTCGACGCCTTCGCCTCCCTGTCCTGGTCCCAGAGCCAGTGGATCGCCTTCAGCGAAAATTTCGCTCCGCCTCGCCGGCAGGGCTCGGGGTCGTCCGCCAAGGAGCTCCAGAGGCCTCAGTCCGGCTCCGGCAGGTCAAGCCGCTTCCTCTCTGACGACTCTGCTGACGCCTACTGCAAAGCGGCGGGCGGCCGGGAGGACAACCCCTGCTCCTCTGATGTCTTCTCTGGGATCACAGATAGGGCGATGGCAGCAGCTCCATCGAGCAAAATATTCAATGGTAACATTATTACTGACGCTCGAGACTTGTGTCATGCCTGAGGTTTGGACTTTCAGTTTTAGATTTTGGTTTTTTTGAACTGTATGTCAGTTTTTTTTTGTTTTTGAGGTTGCTGATTGCATATTTGTGAATGTTTTCTGTTGCCTTGTCATGATTTGATTTTACAGCTCCTTATCTAACCCACAGCCTGGTTTGAGTTTCTTTATGTGAAATTCATTTTGGAATGTGTTTTGATCTTCATGTCTGAACATGTTGTTGTACTTTGATGCATGATGGTTTTGCGCCTCCTTGAATGACGCACAGTTGCAACGCGTGTGCACATGTTTGTTTGTGCCAGATTCGCAAGCTGTTTAACGCCCACTAACCAGTCAAACTGGCATGCGTTTCTCTGTGCAGTGCCAGTACCAAACCGACCTACAACCCCGCTGACAGCTGGAGCCCTGGTGCCCCCACCGCGACCCTCCTCCAGGCCCAAACTCCCCACTGGGAAACTCACAGGAATCAATGAGATTGTGAGTAATTATCCCACACTGACTGCACTTAAAGATCCATTCTGTGATACCGTCCCATCTGATGGACTCCCTTCGCTCAGGTACGGCCGTTCAGCCCACCCAAGACATCGAACGCCAGCCCTCCTCCTGCTGCACCGCTCGCCCGGGCGGAGAGCTCCTCCTCCTTGTCCTCGAATGCCTCGCTCAGCGCCGGCAACACCCCCACTGTTGGTAAGCTTCCTCAGCCTCCTCCGCGCACACAGTCTCCCTTTTCTTTGCCTATTGAGTCTCCTTTCCTCCAGCTCTTCACCAGCCTGCCACATTGTCCCTGCAACACAATGTGCTTTCCTCACTCCTCTCTCCTTCCTTCCTTCCTTCCTTGACTCCTCTCCTCGCAGGAGCTGAGCACACCTTTGCTCCCCCCCTCTCCTCCCCAGAGCCAGAGCTGCTCTTCCTCTCTCCTTTCTTTCCACTAAGCCAAAGTGAGTCTGCCTTTCTGAACTCTTGTTTCCCTCCTGTCTGTGGTGTTTACAGTCAGTCACCTCCACTCTGTACATTTCATAAACATGAACCTGTCAGCTGTTCCTTCATCTCTGTGCAGTCACATCGTAGTTAGGGCTCACCTGCCACCATCTCTCCTCACATTGTGCTCTCTGGGTGTGTTTACCTCCTCTTTTCTTCTTCACGCCTTTTTAATTTGGCCTAAAGAGGATGATGTGTTCATAGCGAAGCTGCCTACCTTTGAGAAGCGCTGTGAAACTCCAGCAGGTACAGTTGGAAGTTCGTACAAGAGGCCCGTCCTCTGTGTTTAACTGAAACTAACACCAGTCTGCTGGATGGGCTGGGTGGACATCTGGACCTCTTGCTTTGCAGTGATTGCATTTCTCTGTCTTCCACGTTCACCATTTCTCACATTTGTCTGACTGTCTGCAGCATCGACTCCTAACGTGATAAAGATTTGAGCGTTTAATTAATGTGTGATGTAATGAATGATCTGACACGAGCCTCTTTTGTTGACTTTAGCCATCTAATAGCACTTAATTTAAACTAAAGCAGCTGTAGCATGATCTACTCTGAACGTACCTTATTGCTGTTGGTGTGAAAAATAACAGAATGTACTGATTCACAGCGTATGCCTGACTGACAAACACTGTATATTTTATAATGCATATCTGCATGATCAAACTTCCTGATTCTGATGTGAGCTTTGGAGCCCGCTGTTACAGAAGTATGATCCTGCAGCTGAGTCAACAGACCTCAAACTCTGTTGTTCCCGTTCTCAGGGACGTCTCGAGGTCCCAGCCCTGTGACCCTGGCATCCCAAGATGCTTTGCCCATTGCCGTGGCCTTCACAGAGTCGGTTAATGCTTACTTCAAAGGAGCTGATCCCACTAAGTGAGTCTCACATGACCTTTTGCTGCTCAAAGGCCCCGACATGGACCTGCACGCACACATTTTTGTCCATATTTGAACTTTAAGTGCGGCACATTTGACGTTAGGAGCTGCACAGTGCGTGCTGCTGTAACGGTCCCTCCTCAGCGGCCCTCTGCTTCTGCAGAGTGTATCTCCGTCTCGCTCTGCATGTGTGGAATGTTTTGCATTAGTCTGACACCATTCTTTCAGGGTGGATAACCTACATGGGGCAGATTATAGTCTGGGGCAGAGAAAACATACAGCCTTTTATTGGTTAACTGCCGCTAAATTGCTGCTGTGCAAAAGGCTTATTTTTGCAGGGATTAGCAAATGGAACATTTCATAAGCAATGCAGGTTGAGACCCGCTGTGGGCCGTCACCGCCGCAGCGTAGGCCGACCGCAAGCGAAGGAGGACTCTGCCTGCCCCAGAACTTGTTCAGAAACTGGATCTATATTCGGCTACAGAAGCATGCAGATGTATGTTAAGAAAAGTGCAGATAGAGGCGTCTTACACCTGTGACCTGAAGGCAGTATCTTCAGTTTCTACTCTAAAATGGGCCTCAGGTTGATCTCTGCATAAAATCTGGGTTAGTGAGCGAAACTATGAACCATAACTAGACCAGATGTGTTCAATGTAGCTTTGTTCTGAGTGATAAAAGGATTAGTTGAGCAAAAGATTGTCATTTTTTTAAGCAAAAATGCCTCAATCTCAGACTCCAGCTCCACGTTTTTCTTTTTTTTATCATCAGTTATTAAATAAGATAGAGTATCTTTGCACTGCTGGTCAGACTACACGAGTGATCTGAAGACGTCATCTTAAATTTGTGTTCTCTGACAACATTGTGGCTGCGTTCCACAGGTGCATCGTGAAGATCACAGGAGAGATGACCTTGTCGTTCCCCATGGGCATCATCAAGGTGTTCACCACCAACCCCTCCCCGGCCGTGCTCACCTTCAAGCTGAAGAACACCAGCAGGCTGGAGCAGATCCTCCCCAACCAGCAGCTACTATACAGGTGAGGCGTCCCCGCGGAAAAACAGCTCAGACACAAAGAGGCCGGTCTGCAGCTCAGCAGAGAGATGAGCTGATAACTCATCAGAGTCTCAGAGAAAGAGGCTCGGTGATACGAGTCAGGACCGAGGAAATGTAGTCTGCGTCAGTGAGAGGAAATTCAATTAGTAATCTGACATAAACCTATCATTAAGCTGTCAGGGAAGTATTTTCCACCAGACTTTAACAGCCAGGTTCTCAGCAGCCCATGCCTCTTCTGAAACACTTCACGCCCTAAAACAGCAAAGAGCAGCACACTTCATATAACAGCTGCTTCATCCAACGCACATCGTTTTACCTCTCACCTCCTCAAGCCCCAGACGAACCTGTTTAACGTATATGAACGTCATATTAATGAACGTTTTCCCTGGCGTGCAGCGCGAGTTCAACACGCCGTGTTCTGTTTTAAAACTGGGACTTTTTTAAGACAAATTCGATGTGACCCGTTCGTATGGTTGTTCAAAAAGTGAAGAAAAGTACCATCTTTTTTTTTTTTTTTTAATGCGTCCTGCTCTGCTTCCTCTCAGTTATCCATGAAGACCACAGGCCTGTGCTAATTGAATCAAGTGGAATTCATGATTTAGTAGCTGGTTGGATGTAACAGGCTCGTTTTTTCCAAGCTATTGGAGCTTTACACACAAAGCCAAGACGAGCAATGAATAATTGAGCCTCTGATTATTCCGTGTGTGTGTGTGTGTGTGTGTGTCGTCCTGACTGTTTGTCTTTCATCCAGCGATCCTTCCCAAAGTGACTCTAATTCCAAGGACTTCTGGTTCAACATGCAAGCACTGACGTCCTACCTCAGAAAAGCCTCCGATCAGAATCCCTCAGCTTCCTACTATAATGTGGACATCCTAAAATACCAGGTCAGTGAGCCAGCGTCAGGCCTGGAACCTAATCCACATAAAATAACTGTAGTCAAAGAATGGAATCGTGTTTCCCGAAGCGCCTCACCCTGCGGACAAGTCTGAGAAAGAAGCAGAAGAGGGAGCGAACAGGGAGGGAATAGGAGCAGAACGTGGCTTATAATGTGAAATGTGCCACTTTTGACAGCCAAAGTTAAAGAAAAATAATACCACAGTGTTTTCATAATGCTGTCTGTCGGAGCCCGAAGCAGCAGAAATAATATTGTTAAAATGTTCCAGTAGTTTTAATCTCGTTGTCTGTGCCTTGCACACAGCCTCACAGTCCACTCTGTCAGAAACTGAATTCATTTGTTCTCATAAAATATCTAAAATCTAATTGAATTTACTTCTCTGAAGCCATGCGACAGCCTCACAGGTGACCCGCCGCCTCGAGATAACATCGTCTTTAAAACAAACCAACAGAAGCTTCTTTTACAGCTTCGTTGCTGTAGTTTATTATTGGATTTCCTCGTGCATTAAAAACTGTATTGTGAAAGCTTGACCCATAAAATCCAAGCTGTCAGCGCCGCACACATGCAGGCTATTGGCTCTCACCCAGGAAAGACCTGCCAATCAGAGGACACCAGCAAACACTGGGTGATATGAGTGACGCTGAAGTATTGTGACTTTTTTCCATTTTTAGACTGTTTTTACTGGTTTTTCTGCCCTTTGAAATATATAAAATCCTCTTATCCAGAGTCCCTAAAGGGCCTTATTGTTCACCTATTTTCTATAATATTGGTAAATTTACTTAATTGGATGGTTACAATTGTAAAAGCTAAGGATCATGTTTGTTTTTATGTGTGAAGACCTCGTCGACCTTCATCCATATGCATACCTTAAGTGTTGCAGACACCCTCTGATTGGCTGGTTTTTCCTGGTTGCGAGTCGTTAACCTTTATATGTATGTTTATATCCATTTTTCTTTTTTTTTCCACGTTTCCATTTTTATTTCTCTGAACTCTTTCTATGACTGAAGCACGTTTTGTACTCAGAGACACGTGGTGGATGACTAGAAGCTCAGTGTTTCACAGTAATATTCAGAGTTCAGTGAAGATCTTCTGCAGGGCAGCCTCCGCATGCAGCTCAAAGACTGACGGAGTCTGCTCACATTGAGGCAGCGCCCCTCCTTATTTACAGCCCTTTACCAGCAAAGGACGCAGCTTTTTCATTTTTTCCAACAGAACATCTGATCCTCGCTTACAGCCGCGAAGTCTTCAGTGAGCGTCTCGCGTCCGCCGCTGTGGTTGCACTTCTGAGCGTTTGCTGAAGTGATGAGCTCTCGCTGGCGCGCTGCCTCTCTCACTGTCAGAGGACGTCTTCTGCATGACTCATGGTGTGTGTGACACCAAAACACGGCAGCAGACTTTCTTTTTTTGGCTCCGGCGCTGTGAAAAAGCACTAAAAATGGCCGAGGAAACCCTGATTTTTACTTGCCGTCTTAGAGTTTTTGATCCGACACGCATGAAAACTGGTCGCTGATGTCTGTTCATGGAGGATTTTTCTATGTAGTTTTTGTCCATAATGTCTCATTTTGTACACCAAAGTGGGAAAGGGTTAAATATTTGGTCGAAGGATTCCTCAGCTGCTGTCATCAAGCGTCAAGCCTCGGCCCCCCCCGGTTTGCACACAAGCTAACAAACCACTAAAGGCCGCCCTGCCACCCCATAATCAGGCCCCACTCTTTTGGAGTCCTCCTGACAAATACAAGTTTTAGTTTACATGCGGTGGATCAAGAATCTTGGAATATAATGAAATATAAGCTCGCCGAGGTGTAAAACAAACAACCCGTGAATTGGCTGAGTCAGATCAACAAACTGCTTTTTGTTGATGGAAGAAGAATTAGTTTTTGTTTTGGCGCTGAGCTTTCCGTGAAGCGTCGGAGGAGCATTAGTTTTGTTTGTAACTTGCATTTGCGCTTTCAGCAAACCGACTAAATGTGTTTGTGGCAAAACTGTATTGCAATTGACCGTCTGAGTTGAGAGTCAGGCTTCTGTGCTGTGCCTCAAACGTCGCTCCGAAACTCAAAGCAGCTCTATTCGTGTTTAAACTGGACGATCACGCCGCTCTGCTGTGTTCAGGTGCTCTCTGACGGGATCCATTCCACTCCTCTCAACCTGACCGTATACTGGAAGTGTACGCCGAGCACATCGGACCTGCGGATAGACTACCGATACAACCCGGAGTCCATGGCCTCCCCCGGCCCGCTCACCAACGTGCAGATCTTAGTGCCTGTTGACGGAGGGGTCACCGGCATGCAGTCTCTGCCCAGCTCCATCTGGTAAGATGTGGCGCACCAGCGGGAGAACAAAAAAGTGCTGAGTTTAAAAGGAGCAGCTAATTTCTTTCTCTTCTTTTAGGAATTCAGAGCAGAGTAAATGTCTGTGGAAGCTGAGCGACATCTCAGAAAAGTCTGAAAATGAAGGTAAGTTGTCTTTTTCACAGCTCGTGCAGAATGAGGAAGAGCGCCGGCGAGTGAGCGTATTTGTGTGCTTGAACCCGCAGGCGCCGGGTCCCTGAGGGCCAAGTTCGAGCTGTCAAACGGACCCTCGAACCCCTCGACTCTGGCGGTGCAGTTCATGAACGATGGGAGCACCCTGTCAGGAGTGGACATGGAGCTGCAGGGGGCTGGATACAGACTGTCTCTCAACAAGAAGAGGTTTGCCACAGGTGCGTATGCAGCACGCCCACACGTACCTGAATCTGCTTTATTTAATGCACCGGCAGGCGTGAAAGCACATCTTCTGTTGTCTTCTGTAGGACGTTATATGGCCGATTGCTGAGGTGACCCACCACTCTGGTTCTCAACACAAAAAAAAAATCTCGCAAAAGTCGCCGACTTCGCGAAGCTTCCTGAACCTCTGGATCCACCCGAGCGCGGTCGAGCTTCGCCCGGGAGGCGAGAATCTCACTACAATAAAACAGCACTGAGTATTGAACACTGTTAAAAAAAAAGAATAAAAGAAAAAGAAGACGAGCTTTCAGGAAATGTGTAGATATGAAGTTTAATAATGCTTTCTGATCAGTTCACTTTTGTATAGTCTGAAACAATTTATGGATTAGATATAAATCTATATTGTATTTGAAATCATAAAAAAAAAGAAAAAAGTGCACTAACAATCTTTCAGATGCTCTTTTTCCTCTTATATTCATTTTCCAAGAGCCTATAAGGAATATAAAACAGAATCATTTCCGGGTGGAAGGAAAGGTTTCTTTCAGCCTCCGAACTGTAAATATTAACACTGAATCTTCTGCTCTTCTTCGCTGGTTTTTTTCCCCTTTTCCTCCTCTTCAACATTTGTTGTTTTTGATCATGTGCAATGAAGCAATGAAGGTGGAATCTGAAACAGTACTCACACACTCGTGGCACAAGCTTGACCTTTAAAATAACAGAAGTGCTTTGAAACAAATGCAAAAAAACAAAAAGCCGACCTCAGTGCCTCGTCTTATACTGTGGATCAACAGGCAACAAGAGTGCGTCCATGTTTCGCCCACGTTTGGGTTTCCAGATTTGAGCTGCGTTTCTCTGTGAGTTTTTTAAACAATCACCCCTAATGGGGTCTTTTTCCAACATTTGGTTCCCTTTTCAGTCATGGCTTGTATTTTTTTACATTTTTAAGCCCGTAATTTTTATTCTGCATTTAAAAAAAAAAAAAAACATTGTGTCAAATGCTTTAAAAAAAAAAAAAAAAAAGAAATCAAGGGACATTACCCCAAATGACAGCCTTTTCTTTAAGCCGGCGCTGTTCACACTTTGTGCCCTGTTGCTGGAGAAATGTGCCTGATTGTTGACGTCTCTCATCTTTTCTTGTGAACTACAGCACAGTTAATGAGAACAGCGCCAACTATGTGCCAGTTGTGTTTTTTTACTCCTTTACTTGGATGTTGAAGGGAAAACGTTTTTACAACCCAGCTGTCTTCCAGCGTCACGCTCGTCTCCCGTGACCCAGCCCGAGCTCTTTTGTATCTCGTCTTCTGTCCGGCGCTCGTCGGTTGACCTTCGCCTCTCGCGCGCTCGCCGCGAGCGAGCGGTAGCACAATGAGGCCAAATTAATGACGGAAATGCCTTATCAAGCAGCTCCTCCACGCTGAGTAATCCAGCGTTGACTGCCGTTAGACATTGTGACGCAGTGCTGCCATTGCCCTGTGATAGATTACTGACCTGCCCTGCCTCTCACCCAGTGCATGCTGGGATAAGCGTCAGCCTCTTGCAACTCTAAACAGCACAAGTGGGTACATGAATGGATGGATGGATGGATGGATGGATGGATGGATGGAAAATTGCCACGTCTGACTCTTGGTGCTTCATTCTTATGTTTTACTAACGAAGGCTGCTGCTGCAGAGGCTGCTGCACTTCTCCACGGAGTGTTTCTGTGATGTGCGGGACATTTTTCATTGACCTCAGCCATGTGATGGTTCTTAAATTGGTTAATGTGTTGGCGTGTGTCGTGTCTGGAGATGCGATTATTTGCCTGGGAGCTGTGATTGGACTGGATGAAACCTTTTGGGGCAGGAGTTTTGAACACTGTGCATCACGTGGCCAAATGACCTCTCAGATAAGATTTTAGGAAACAAGAAGTCACTTGAGTTTTACTGTCCGCTGTGATGTCAAACGTGGCTCTTTGTGTTTAACTGAGCGCTTTGCAGGTGATTTACACTCATATCTGTACTTGATTCATCGAAACGAATCATAGATTTGATTTCATGCATCATACCGGGCCAGGCTGATTCAATTTACCAGTTTTTAATGTTCTGTACCTGGTTTAAGACTTTTAATGATGATTTAGAGGCAAACAATCTTAACTGGATGATGGAAATGCCCATTTGCGTCATGTCTGTTGCATTCAAATTTTGTATCTCAGTCTGGACTCTGATCCGCCAAATGAATGAGTTTACTTCAAATCCTAAAATTGTAGCACCAGATATTTGTACAGTGTCTTCTCTTCATTAATAATATCAGTTGTTTTTGGTCAGATTTACGCATGCATTAAAAAAAAAAAGAGTACACAGATTCTGTGATTGTTTTCTGTATTAGCAAGCTGGTTCTTGCTGTCCCTACAAAACTCAAAATGAACACACGAGGCTCCGTTTTCAGTCACTTTCACGTCCTTCCTTTCTCTTCATGTTGTATTAAACAGAGTTTAAAGAGAGCAAAATTGTGTAAATGATTCTCATAAATTGTACATTTTTACCAATATCTTCACTTTTTGTCTCTACTTTATGATTTCTGATTGTGCCTGTATTAAATGTGTAATATATGAATATATACAAATATATTAAAATGACTAAATGTGTTCTGTGTGATTATTATTTTTATTTTGAAGAACAACAGATCATACAAATTTTTGGACTGATATTTATGGTCCCCAGACTTTTCCTCCAGTGGCACCAGCAGTTAAATATCAAGTGAAATATCTCAATATCGAGTTGGATTAGCACAATATTTGCACAGATGTCGATGGTTTAATCTCACACCACCATCAGCTCAAAATTTGGATGTCCAGCAGGCTGACAAAATACTGAAACCTGCAATACTGATGACACTCCCACCTGCCTCAGCTGAACCACGTCTGTAGTGCTAATTGGCTAAGTAAGCATGCTAACATGCTAAATTAAGATGGTGAACGAATGAACATGATACCTGCTAAGCATCATCATGTTAGCAACAGAGCTGCTAGCCTGGCTGCAGACTCTGTATTTTAACATGAGAGTAGATCCAAAGTACAGGCCTCAGAAATGTGAATCTGAGAGAGCAGGAGAGCAATTTTCCTCAAACATTATGCAGGTGGAGCATTGTCCTCTGCATTGTCAGGCCTTAATGGGAGGCACAATGAGTCCAATCAATAAGTCATGAAGACATTTTGGTGGGTCACTTCTCTGAAAAGCGCGATAAGACTTATTGTATTTTTATAACCCTAACTCTAACCCTCTCATTTTGAAAGCTACAATATTTCTCCATTTCGACTGTGCCTGTATGAGCCTTAGAGATAATTGTATACTGTATCCATTTAAAAGGCTCAGCAAAAAACGACGCTCCAATCGTGTGAACACTTAATTCCTTTTGGTGTGCGGACAGATGGCCCATGTGCGCTGGCAGAAAATCAGTGGAAAGGTTGAAGCATTCGAAAAATCACTGAGAGGACCTGGGCTGGCAGATCCAGCACTCAGGGACAGAGGAAAGAAATGAGCGTCTTGTGTTGAACTGGCCCTTTAAAGCCCTCTAAATCCCCTCAAAACACACAGACTTCACTGATGAAATGTTGCAGACTGCAAAGTCAGAAGTTGCAGTGCTACAGGATAAAAGCAGTAAATCTATTGTCAGTCTTTTTATGACTGTAATCCATGTCAAAAGGTTTGCGTTAAGCCCTCTATCGACATGCTGGATGACACAGCGAGAAAACAAAGCTCGAAGACACCACCACACATGTGTTACTAATGTAATGTTTGCATTAGGGGAACCTCATGCAGCGCTTTGCTCAGGAGGATGTATGCATGACCGTGCGTATACGCTCAGCACTGCATCAACACCTTGTGCATATTTACGCGCTCAGTCGTGCCTTGTGTCCCTCCGCCTGGAGACCTCCTCCTCGTTTGAAACACAAAGTCTGAGCTGCCTTTTTCGCAGCCACATGTGTGAGCCATCAGTGTTGACTCTACTTTTCCCTGTCCGCCTCACTCAGACGGAGAGGAAGAGATCTTAGGGCCTCTGGTGGATGATGTTATTCTCTGAAAGGCCAAAGTGAGATATGTGAGCCGGAGTCATATCCAAAAGCCGCGCTGGTCCATATGTAGCCAGACATTTTATACAACTTGAGAGGGATCAGTGAATTTGAGTGTGTGGGCGGCGCAGGTAGCAGACTCATAAAGCAAGATGCGATTGAGAAGCTTAAAGGAAGATGTGGACATTTTGGGAACTATGCGTACTCGTTTTCTTGCCAAGAGTTAAATGAGATTTATACCACTTTCATATGTGTATACTAAATATGAAGCTACAGCTGGTTAGCTTTCAAAAGCTGGAAACCGGAAACTATCAGTGCCTCCAAAGCTCAATACTGCTTCATAGAGTATGCCTATTTGCTTTCTTGTCAAGAGATTTATATCAGTAATGCTTGTACGGTAAATATAGTCAACAGCTGGTTAGCTTAGCTTAGCATAAGGACTGGAAACAGGGGGAAACAGCTAGCCGGGCTCTTCCAAAAGTAACAAAATCCACCAACCAGCACCATTAAAGCTGACAAATTTATAAATGATATATTTTTGTGCAAAGAACCAACAGTAAAAATGATAAGTTGTGGTTTCACAGGAGGTTATGTGAAAGGTTATTTCTTGGCTGGGCGCAGTGAATCCCCAACCTCACAGTGATGACAAGACTCCAGGAAGTCACTGCTCCCAGCCAAGACATAGTCCCACAAGTAAGTCTCTGTAAAAGTCAACTAAGCTCACATTTTCCTCTGTTTTACATTTTAGGAGTTAGAGGAGAAGATCGTTATGTCAGGTTTTGATGGAATTTACACAACCCAAAGTGCCCGGCTCGGACAAATGAGGCAGGAGGCGGGAAAACAGTTCAGGTATTTTAATGAATAAAATGACAGAGTTCAAGCAAGTCCTTATACAAAGCTGAAGGGTGACGGATTGAGTCCCTTGGTGAGAGCAGACTGGCAGGACACAAACAAAGCAGGTGTGGGCTACGCACCTGAGCACAACAGGCAGAACACAGCCAATCAGGTATACAGAAAGTCGACAAGGCAGCGCTCAACATGAACTTCAGGTGGGTCGTTACCACCCAGCAAAGCAGACGATGGAGTGAGCGGGTGGGCCTTGATTGGCGATTGCCTGCAGGTGAGCTCAGGAGGCTGGTCCCAATCTGCCGGCCACGCCCTGCAGGAACACAGACACAGACCAGGCAGACAGGGAAGAGACAAGCAGGAGACACCGCAGCACAGAGGGGAAAAAGGAAGGGAGACCACAGAGCTCCACATGTAATGCTAAATGTAACAGCTAGCTGGTTAGCTTAGCCTGCTGTAAAGACTGTGGAATCTGGGCACACTAGCTATTTGTTCTTTTCCTAGTCTTCATGCTAAGATTAGCTAGCCAGCTGCTGTTGTATCATATCTAGCATCAGAGTGGGCTCAGTCTTCTCATCTAACTCTTGGCAAGAAAGTGAATGAATGTATTTTCCAAAACTGTCAAACTGTTCTGTATATAGTCTGGTGTCCATTGAGATAACACCAGAATCACCTCTGTGAAACAGTTTGAGCAGAGGGAGCATTTAGTCTTTGTTGTCCGCCATCACAGTTATGTTTGTCCAAAGGCCCACTGGAGCCGTAGAGTTGAGTTATTCTACAATCCAGAGAGCGAGCCCCACATCAGCAATATTTATGGACAATTTATAATTGATGTGCCCATTTGATCTCCCTCTTTACCACGAGGAAAACCATCTGAACAAACAAGGATGGTGTAAGTTTATTACATTAATATGGATTCTTCCCCTCCGCTCCTCCTGCTCACTCCAGCACCCAGAAGACCTCTTTAGAATAACTCAAAGGCTGAACATGTCAAACTCACATCCAAAGGCATTTGTCACATTTTCCACTCAGCAGGCAGAACTCTGTCATCTGTTTGCCCCTGGCAGTACGAATAGGAACACAATCCACTGTTAACGAAGCTGACAGGGAAATTATCACTGCTCAAGGATTGAGACGAGGTGCTTTTATCTGTCTGACAGCAGCAGATCACCAGCTTTGTAATCAATCAGTCATATATTAAACATATATGTAGATTATTTGGGTATTTTACATTTATTTTATAATGATAAAGAGACAAACATTTCTAAAATGCTTCGGTGCCATTGCAGGTTTTCTGCACTCTTACCACGCCAACATAAAATTATGAAAAACAGTGATTTACCAGCTGATGTCTTAAGCAACAACTCTGCTCATTCGCTCACTCAGTGACCCTCCTGTTGCCACATCAGTGTTTAAGTCGTTGGGACATTTTGTGTAAAAGTGGAAGAGCATTTTGCAGATATGCTGGAGACATCACGGCTTCAGCCTGAGAACGTCCTGTTCAAACATCTGGTCACCTTATCTGAAATCCAGGCAAAGGAGCAGAAGGGCTAATGGCTGCCTCTGCATCGGTTCCTGTTTCAGTAAGTCATCAGAGGCCTTGAAGAGGACCGTCGGTGGTGAAATCCTTTGCATGCACCTCTGAAATATGTCCTGGAAATATCTCAAGGACGAGCATGGTTGAATTTAATTTAATGTATGTTGATAAACCAGAAAATTGGACATTGCAGTAATCTGTTTGTGAGGAAGGGGCGCATTCAATGACCCGTGGGGAGAAGAATTATTTGACCTTTGCCTCGAAAATTTCACACTCCAACCCCCGTCTCTTCTGGGATGCTGTCATTTAAATCTTCCAGTCCTTTTTTCCTTCCCCAACACAACCATTAATTGCTGGTTGTCTGGTTTCACAGCGAGCGGTTGTGTATCCCTTCACCCTCTGCTTCTTTTGCACGTTTAAAAAACAGAGTCAGGTGATACGTAAAGCCTCGGGTCATTCAAACACGATGAACTGCGCTAATTGTATTGCTGTTACCTGGCAACTGCAGGCAGAAACAGAAACGCTGCTGCTGCTGTGATTTCACTGATTTTTCCTGATCGCTGCCAGAAATGTGAAATGATTCACTGGAGGTTTAATTCAGGTCCAGTGAGGAGACACTCAGAGTCCCGTCCACTGGCAGACTCCACTGCCTTATCAGCCCTGGGGAGAAGGAGTGGACCCTTTCGTGCCATGTTCACAGAGGCACGTCACAGGCTATTTGTCACGGTAAGCATGTGTGTGTGAGTGTGTGTTTGGGGGAGGGGATGACTGAGAAATGGTCACATCTTAATTCCTGCAGTGATCCACTGTCCCTTCTTTATTGGCCCAGCAAAATCTGCCAATGCAACTGTATTGTTTCTCTGTGAATATGACTAAACAAGTTATAATTTCAGGATAGCATGATATACAGTGTGGGGGAAAAAAAGCTCATGGGGACACTTTCATCTTGTTTTCTTGTCAAGTCATATCAATCTTGTTTGTATAGCCTAATATCACAAATCAGACATTCTCTTGAAAGGGCTTAACAATCTGGATGGCATATGACGTCTTCTATCAAAACAAAAAAAATACCTTAAATAGGACAAAAAGGAAGAAACCTTGGACATCCCTTCCTTGAAATGGACAGACCGATAGATAACAACAGCAAATTCACACTATGGAAAATCAGAATGGCTATATGAAGAAGATAGATTGCAAATATACGAAGAATGTGGACTCCATTGGACACTGAGCAACTTCCAGGAGCTGCCACAACATGTCGGATCTGATTCACATGACCTCCTCTCCACCACGAAGACACCACAGAGAGACAAAACCCCAGGACACTATTCACACAGTGGGAGAGAGGGAGGAGAGACAAGGATACCGTTCACACGCAGGGAGAGACACAAGGACACAGTTCACACAGAGGGACAAGAGACAAGGATACAGTTTACACAGAGGGAGAAGAGACAAGGACACCATTCACATAGAGGGACAAGAGACAAGGACACAGTTCACACACAGGGAGAAGAGACAAGGATACAGTTTACACAGAGGGAGAAGAGACAAGGACACCATTCACATAGAGGGACAAGAGACAAGGATACAGTTCACACACAGGGAGAAGAGACAAGGACACCATTCACATAGAGGGACAAGAGACAAAGACACAGTTCACACACAGGGAGAGGACATAAGGACACCATTCACATAGAGGGAGAAGACACAAGGACACAGTTCACACACAGGGACAAGAGACAAGGATACAGTTCACACACAGGGAGAGGACACAAGGACACCATTCACATAGAGGGACAAGAGACAAGTGCACAGTTCACAAACAGGGAGAAGACATAAGGACATCATTCACATAGAGTGAGAAGACACAAGGACACAGTTCACACAGTGGGACAAGAGACAAGGACACAGTTCACACAGAGGGAGAAGAGACAAGGACACAGTTCAAACAGAGGGTGAAGAGACAAGGATACCTTTCATGCAGAGGGAGAGAGACAAGGACATGGTTCACACTGAGGGACAAGAGACAAGGACATGGTTCACACTGAGGGAGAAGAGACAAGGACACCATTCACACAAAAAGAGCAACAAGGAGACCGTTCACACAGAGGGAAAAGAGATAAGGACACCGTTCATGCAGAAGGAAAGAGACAAGAACACCTTTCACACAGAGGACGAGGGAGACAAGAGGTGAGGCCAGGTCACTTCTCTACACAGCAAAGCTTCAGACTGAAAATGGGGTGAATCTGGGGACACGATGTGCATCTTGAAGCTGCGGTGCATGAAGGAAATGGAGGGATGTGGGTGGAGTTGGGGTCTGTTAGCATCTTATCCTTTAGAGGACATCACCTGTGAAGTGGCCTCATAGTTTAACGGTGATCAGTGGTCCCCCAACCTCTTGTCCCGAACAGTTGACACGTATCTACTTCCTGACTATTTTTGATTGGAAAAAAAAAGACAGTATCCTGATGTTGGACAGATGTTGCTTTTTACAGGATGGTGGCAGAGCTCAAGTGAAATGAAGCATAAGCCCAGGGGATCAATACACCCCAGTGTGAGTCAATAGGACACACACACAGCACTCCTTCCTTCCAGAGAGGAAATGTTCAGTTCATAAATATTTGGAGTTTGCTAATTGAAAGAATGTGTGCAGCTTCACTTCTGCGGGGTTCTTTAAACACTGCACTCATATGGATTCTTTGTATGGTTATCTGTCCCTTTGTTCATTAGTGCCAAGTGAAATGAGCTGAGGCTATGGTAAACATAAAGACAGACACACACACACATCCAAGGACACACACACTCACAGGTTAGGTTTGATCAGCCACTGGCATAGTGTGTTTTACAGTCGGTTGTTTCCCTCTGAAAGCTTTTGTTTTGCCTCGCCGTAAGCGGCGTATGATCCTGCTTTCCGATTGGCAGCCTTGTTACACGCAATGCGGTGCGGATGTGCTTTTATGTAGGCAAATGCAAGCTGTCCGCTGGGAGACGAGCAGACTGCTATGAAATTCAGCTGAAAAACATGTTTGCATGTCACCGTGTTTGCATTCAGAATTAAAGATTCATGAACATAGGTGTTTTTTTACTGTAGCACACACACACACACACACACACACACACGTCTAGCTGTGTTGCAGACAGCTCTGCTGCAGCCTATGGAGGAGACACACTCACTACTGCTAAGACTTTAGTGCATGATTGTATCAGCGAGTCTTATAGAAGTTCTGATTTGTCAAACAAACATTAAGTGAGAATTAAAGTAATGGAGATTCAAGCACGGCAGACACTGAGAGACCAGCCAGCCTCGGCAGACCGACTGCTGGTGAAGTGCTGAGGCTCTCTGAGTGGACCGCCTGTGTGTTATGTGTGGGCTTCACTTAGTGTGCAGCTCATTTAGCCTCTGACTCTAACACGTATAGCGTGATGTGTTTTTAAGCCCTTCCACTTAACATGCTAGACTGATTGTTCAACTATTGCAGCATGAGCCGTCCCTAATAAGTTATGCATAACGGCGCAGATGGGAAACGTGTCGGTGTGAAATGACATGTGACAAGGTGGAATTTGGATCGCATTCAATGCGTGCAGGAGTCTCCCCTTTCTTCTCAGTTTTCCGCCTCTCTAACGCACCTTAAACACACCAGATCTTCTCTCATGGTCTTAATACATCACGTAACACTCTCTGGGGATTGGTGACATGTCCTGACTGAAACATTAACCATGCCGGGTTTATCGTGAATATAGTTGATGGTTTGATTTATTACATTAAAATTGTTTCATGGTCTGTCCAAATTAACCAACCCAGCTCCACTTGGTGCACACTGCCATTATTCAGCGGTAATCTTATTGTCCACATGAGTTCATTCACTCGTGCTGAAACAGAGAATCTGCCATTTGGACATGGTGGCTGATTCTGGTGCACCATATCCTCCCGGCCAACAGAATTCAAGTGCAGGTTAACCTGTAACTCCTCTTGCCTGCTGAGTGTCTTCACAGTTACTGAGTGTTCATTCATTTTGGCGTTTCATCTGTGAGAGGCAGCGTGGCTCAGGTTGAGTGTCTTCACTCATGGGCCCAGGAGGATATCACGCTTTCTGGACTAACATAGTGGTGCAAAGGCCTGCAATGGAGACCGGCGGTGGCAGAAATCCACCTGGTGACCCGGCGCAGAGAGCTCCACCTGCTCTACCCCGTTGCCAGTCTGACAGTTCACTGGATAGCGAGAAGACTGCAGCCACCCTGCTGTTCTCTGGAGTCTTTCTAGCCCTTGTGGGTGTCATTTTCACCACCATGGGCTGGCAACGCTACCTAGTCAACCCCACCTTCGAGTGGACCCAACTGCTGGGCCCCATCCTGATCACGGTTGGAGGCACTTTCATACTCACCAGCGTCTGCAAGTTTCACATCATGTCCTGCTGGTTTTGCAGACAGATGGATGAAGAAGTGCTCGCAATATTAGCGATGGAGCAAAGCTCCGCGGGACATTCTTTCACGTTACGCAACATAAATCAGCCAATGGTGTCACAGAATGCCACAAAAATGCAGCGTGTTCCACCTGTGTACACCTTTAGACCGCAGGAAGTTTGCCAGACCATTGACTTCCAGCCTGGCAGGTCTGTGAGTGGCGTCCACGCAGCCATTCCTCCACCTGTGTACTGTGTGGATAGCGCAGCTCTCACAGCAGGAGGAGGTCACGGCGGGGGAACAAACCACAGAAGAAGCAGGTAGGGAGCAGCAGCAGTGCAAAGTAATTAAGTACATTTACTCAGGCGCTGTGTTTACAGTTTTGAGGTACTTGTACTTAAACGAATATTTCCATTTTATGCCGCTTCATACTTCTACTCTACTACAATTCAGCAGGGAAGTACTACATTTTACTGATACATTTACAAATACAGATCTGTATATTCAGTATAATCAACATGATTTCTTATTATGGATGATGGATTTTATTGATACCTCAGCAAAATTAAAGCAACCCTGCAGTATATATATTATATATTAAAACATTATCTCCACCTTCACCAGCCGCAGCATTAAAGTATAATGATTTATTATTAGTGTGTTAATTCTGAGTATTTCTACTCTGTTTACTTCTTCTTCAGTAAAAACTCTTACTTCCTCCACCTCTGGGGAGCAGCTCACATGACAGGCATCGCTCAACTTCTGAGGAAGCATAAAGCTCCAAGAAACACCGTTTTATTCCTGCTGGGGTCCTCCATTACTTAAACATGCTGTTACCACAAGTCATCCACAGGCGGTGGATCCCAGCGAGGCCGAGGCTCGCTTTTTACCCAGCATGCAACATGCTGACACTGCCGCAAATGACACAGAGGTGGAGAGTTAATCTTAAATCAGATTTGAGTGTTAAGTTAAAACCTCACGGCTTCTCGCAGCGCTCGTTAAAACGGACACAGTGTGCCAGAGTTCATTTCTTATTAACCACAGGATCACTTTCCACTTGGCCCGGACTGCTTTTGGCTGTCAATACTCTCTCAGACAATTATGGCGCAATTAATCTCTCTATGATAGTCAACACGCTGGTATTGAGTCACGTAAATTACTGTACTTTGAGTAATGTGTCACATAATTTCTGGTTATTGTCGCTCCGAAAAAGCAACAAAATAAAAGTGGATTTTTTTGGTTGAGAGGGGAAAATGTTGAAAAGAGATAATCAATTTAACATTTTCATGTAATAAAATAAGCCTCATGTCACAGAAATGGGGACAATTAAGAACGAAACAGCTGCCCATCTTCTCATTTAATCCCCCTTCGCTGCAGTCTTTCTGGCTCAGCCATGTCATCCAAACGTGGCCTGCATGCTGCAGAGTCAACGTCATATTTCCATATTAAAGACATTTCAGCGTGTATGTGCTTAGTAAAGGAAAAACAAATTGTGGCACATCACATCATCATATTTTCACACCTGTCTCCTAAACCGAGTGCTGAGGGAAACATAACATTATGCATAAAAAAAAAGGGTTTCTTTCCACTAATTGCATGATCCCATTTATTTGAAATCCAATCAAATATCCTTGGACAGAAACACGGAGCTGCATTCCATCAGTGGAAAGTTACAACTTTTCACTTTCTTTTATTGTTTTTAGGCGATTACTCCCAGCAGGTTTCCAGGAAAGTAATTCACTTTAATAAAAACAGACAGCAGGAATAATACAGTTAACCTAGGACAACTATAAACTGCTGCCCCGATCACATGAACACATGCTCCGCTCACCAGCTCTCACTTATGTTGTCACAACTTCTGACCTGCTGCAGTGTTTCCAGTGGTTAATGCCAAATAGAGGAACGATCAAGGGAGGAATTGCTCAACCTCAGTGTTTTCTTATAGAGGGCAGTTGGCTTCCTAACGTTTGCTTTAAGCATAACCAATTGGGCCTGTAAACATTTGGATACGAGCCAGCTCTCGAGGTGTGTTGTTTGATTGCTTTGCAGGACTGAGAGGACGGACGCTGAGAGAGGACACGATGACGACAGCAGCTCCACCTGCTCACGTCCACCTGCGTACGAGGACATCTTCCCGTCCCTCAACAGACACAATCTGACATCAGCGCCTCCTGAAACCTGTTCGGAGTGTCATCCCTCTCCAGCTGATCGGTCCACGGTCGATGCATCACAGTGATCTGATAAGAAGTCCTGCAGCACAGAGCTTGAAGTGCTTCACTCCGCAGCAGCTCGTGAGCATCTTTCACTTTCCTCTCACAGCTGTTATCATGTAGTTACCACAATAATTATGTATGAAGTCATAAAATCCACTAAGATGAGACTCCCTGGAAGAAAACCCCATTAAAATGGAGATTTATGGACAAACTGAGCTCTATCTGAGGGCTCTAAGGTTTTGGAAACTCAAAGACACTAAATTTATATTCAGCATAAAAAAGCACACATTTATCCAGTGCTTGTTGTCTCTCAATGGCTGCACAAACCACTGTACATGCCCATTAAATGCTGGCAGAGGAAATGGAGACAGCCACTATTGCCTGAAACAAACATGGGGATAATTTAGCAGAGATACTTTGAAAAAGGGTTTTTTTTTTTTTTAATGCTGGGAGAAAATTAACATCAAAAGAGGAAAAAAGTCATAATGGCCTTTTGAGATTTCGTTGTAATTGTTCACATACTGGCAGCGTTTCTCATATTTGTGTGTGGTGTTTAACGAGGCCATGAAAGTCGAAGGATGATCACCTCAGCATGAGCAAACCTCTGTCTAAATTAGTCTCGAATGGCAACGAGCATATACTGTACCACTCCTACAGGTACTGCGTGAGTACAACTTTGCAGTACTTTCCTCAAGTATTTCCATTTTCTGCAACTTCATACTTCTACTTCAATTCAGAATGTTACACTTTTTACTCAAATACATTTATTTAATCAAAAACACGAAATATAATCAACAAAATAAAGGTGAAATCAGAAGTTAAGACTTTATTCATTCACACCTGAATGCATCAGTTACTACACTCCAGAAATCTAAACTCTGCATCATAAGTACTTTGACTTTTGCATTTTTACTTCAGTAAATTTTAGATTGCAGGACTTTTGCGTGTAACAGTATTTCTGCTCTGTGGTACTGCGTTTTCCTGCAGGATCATTCAGTTAAATGTACTTTACTGAGGGCTTTCCTTGGTTGGTGTGTTTGCAGGATAAACACAAGTGTCACTGCACCACACGGGGGCAGAAACACTGAGGAAATCAATACACCTTCACCCACTGGGTCAGGTCAGGTGCTTTCACCGGGATCAGGGAAACGTACAGTGTGATGATGAAAATAATAATAATGATAATAATAAGGATGACAGCAACAACAATATTAATAATAATTTGTCATTTTGAACAAAACAATCTTTATTCTTGCTTACAACTTCTCCTCACTGCTGTTTATTGGATTAAATGCGGGACTGTTCATTCATATCTTAATTTAATTCTCCTGTTTTATTTTTAACTTTTGCTTATTTTTGTCTCGTATTTTTAGTTACTTTTGTTAAATCTTATTTATGACTCTTTTGTCTTTTTCATGTCCCTCAGCACTTTAAATTGCCTTGATGCTGAAAGTTCATAACCAAATAAACTCGCTTTAATTGAATCTTTGTGGATGATTAATTAAGTCCTGCCTTCGTTTCGTGCTTGTCTCCTGAACTTGGATGAACTTCCAAGACGCACCAATGAAATAAAGTCCATAATATATTTAAATAAATAAATAAGTAAATACATATCTTTTATGGGATGAAGCGCTGCATCATAAATTCCCTGCAGCCAGTGTTAAAACCCGGATCAAATCCAGCAGTCAACACATTGAGAAAGAAAAAAATAATCTGTCTTTGTTTATTAATTTATTCATAAATTATTGTATTACATTCAATTATTTATTCATTAAGTTACGACTGGCTTCATTTAATATTTATTTGTTTGTTCCAAGGTTTTTCTAGTGATGCCAGCTCCTCTTAAAACTGTCAAAATAACAGAAATGTAGATTCAAAATGAAATATTTCCAGTAGAAACAAAAATATCTTTAACATTTGGGGCTATTTTGTGCGTAATGAGCTCGTTGATGTGCTCCGTGTTATTATTGTGTGATTACGGGTCGCAAACTGAACCTCAGCAGCAGGAAAAAAACCCGTTTAATCTCAACTCAGTCTCCTTTTCATTTGGATGAGAGGTGACATGTCGCTGCTCTCAGATCAGCAAACATTGACCCGAGCCCTAAAAATATCTCCTTTTCCCCAGCGCGCGCGCTCAAACGCGCCTGAATGAAGTGTCGGCCGGGCTCCAGCGAACGCGCGCGCCCCAAACAACTTTCCAAAAAAACGTGGAAGATTGAAAATTCATAGCAATTTCGAAAACATCCCAGGACCTCCTTCAAACTTGTGCCGTTTGCCTGAGCAGATCTGAAACCGCAGCACAATATGACTTTCATTATTTTTACAGCACAGTAAAATGCGGGTGGCCGACAAGGCCCATTATTTCACCATTTTGGCGCATTGGAGACGATTTATGAAAGCATTACGGAACATGCTGAACGATAACAACAGGAATAAAAGAGAGGAGGGGGAAAAAAAGTGGAAATCGTCGCCCACAAAATCCCACAGTCCTGATATGAGTTTTAAGGTTATGAATAGATTATTATCAGTAATTTTGTGGTTAATAATAAGGGAAACCACTTTATTATTTCCAGCTGGAGGTCCTTTAAAGAAAAACACTCAATTATTTGCAATTATGGCCCAAAAATCTGCGCGCGCTGAAACGACCAGGCGGCTCAGAAAAAGTTCTGACACACGATGATTTCTGTAACGAGGTGGATACATTAAAAATGGACAGAGTTCATGAGTTTAGTCTATAACAAAACCTCGATGAAGCTCTCTCTGAAGGCAACAGGTGTTTTTCTTTAGTTCTTCATCGCTGCACCGAACTCTTACTCACAGCCTGTAGTTTTTTGTCACGTGTTTTCCAGGATGAGCGTGTATTGTGCGGCCGCTAAAGTGGTTTGATTGTGCAGGAGGCCCGAGCTGGAGGCCTTCTCACTAAACCACATGTGCTCCCAGCTAAACATTTGTGGACGGATTTGGAAGCTACATCAGAGATGGCATTTTTCCTTTTGAAATAAAAAAACCCCCAAAGGGTCAGATAATCCCTGGAAATCGTGATTAGACTGCAGTAATTAGCACTGACCTTGCTCCGCACGCTGGCAGTGAGTGGACCAGCCATTGTGTTTGCATTGTCACACCAACATACTCCCATATGGTGCGTGCTAATAAGACCAGGACTCACAAACAGCTGAAGCTGGTGTTTGGGTTGTAACTTGAGCTCATTGTGTTGAGGATATTCTGTTATAACACTACATGGAGCTGTTTTGACTTACAAAATGCTGCAACTCATGTCTGACGTGTAGGAAAAAAAAAAAGTTTTGAGTGATTTGTGTTCCAGCCTTTCTCCAAGCTTTCAATTAACATACACAGAAGTATTCGTTTAACCTCTTAACATACCATTTCCCCCTTTCTGCCACCTCATCTTCTTATTTCACAACGGCTGTTTCAGATGTTCTACGTTCTGTATCATCTTCTTCTAACTCTTCCCTGATGCGGACACTTAAATCTTCAAACTTCTGGGTGTCTTCTGCACATTTTTCATTCACACTTCCCCAAAATACAGTTTGAATCTTCGGAAACTTTGTGAGAAAATACAAGTTTGAACAATGTTTGGCTGTGCAGCATGTGTTTCTACTGGTCCAGAGCAGGCTCGTTAAAGGGGTCACTCTTTTCTTAATTGCTAATGAACCTACTGAAGTACTAAATGAATTATCAGCATCCAGAAAAACCACATTTAAATATAAGTTTTTAAGTCAGGCATCAGATACTAACCTGTTTTTCCTTTTGACCCTTTAACACAAAGTAACTGTGACCTCTTGCTGCAGGTTGCTGCTGTGTGTCCTGAGCTTGTCTCAGATTCTCTAATTTGAAGAATGTTTAGAGGCTCCAAGACGTAAAGCTGTACAAGCAAATGTTGGAGAAAAGTCTGAAAAATAAGCGTGGCTTTGTGCAGCTCATTTACTTATTTATTGAATTAAATCTTACATTTGTGACCCTTCATAGGGGTCCCGACCCCCAGGGTGGAAACCGCTGCTTTAAGGCCCCTTTGGAAACTGTTGACAAAGTATGCTGTGGATTAGAAATAGACAAAAAAGTAGCTATTAAATTCCTTTAAATGTATGCTTTCATTAAAATGAGTAAGCTCCACTGACTTCCATGGAGTCTCAGAGACAGGTATCTGAACACCTGGACAAATAAAACCCAACCTTTCTTCATGGTTTGAAGAGAAAATGTGTTTTCCTCTATTTGAGGGGACCAGCCCTTTAAATGCCCTCTTCACATGTGCGGGACTGGCCCTGTTTGAGGAAAACTTTTCACTACAGGGACATTAAAGGACACCAGCTTCTGTCAGGACATTTATTTTGACGGGGAGGAGAGGCAGATCTGGACAGCCTCATTCACATTTTCGTCTCCCAGTCCCTGGAGATTATTTTTAGCAGCTGAAAGTGGCTGTTTTCGAAATAAGTTCCTGACCGTATATCAAAAGATCCCAGTGCCACAGTGGTGGGCTCGCTGTGTGTGCGTGCGTGTGTGTGTGCGCGCGCGCGTGTGCGCTGCTACGTAAGAGCCTGTTGCAACTACAGGGCATGAAGACGGGGGACAAATGGATTCCATGCTTGCAGGAAAACACGCTGGAGGCACAGGAAAACTTTGTTGTTTATGAAGAACACGTGAAACCAATCAAATGTGAATTATCTTCCTGTTGTTCCAGCTTTTGTCGTTTGCAGTTTTCAGTTCGCTCGCCAGCAGTGTCACCACCCAGAGAGCAGGTCTGAGGCTGTGCGGGGAAGGTAGACGGACACACATGCAGTGAACTCACGCGCACCCACACACGTGCATTCAGAAATGTGAAATGGATTCGGCTGGTTTGTCGCATTCAGATTAAAGTCCTCACACGTTTTATTGCGCTTCTTCTGGTGGTGAAGGTGGTGAAAAATGCAAATTATCAGCTTTTTTATCCTTAAGATGCAGGGAAAATAAACTCGTTTAATCTTGGGCTTTTATTTGTCTCTTCTTGTTTCCACACACACACACACACACACACACACACACACACACACACACACAAGCAAGCAGACAAGTTCGGGAGAGGAGCGTCTAAACCTCAAGAGGATCTGATAAATACTCAGCCCACAGGAAATGATTTGCAGACCTCCTCAGCATAATAACCCATTTACATACTCATCCTCTTTTGGAGCTGGGCTACAACACACACACACACACACACACACACACACACACACGGAAAAACACAATTCCACTTCTCCCTAACACACACCATATGCCCAGACAAACTTACAGGTATGTGCAGCTACTTGGAAACATGCTTACGTATGCAAATACCTGCTAAGTTGCCAGTAAAACACGCACGCACGCACACGCACACACACACACACACACACACACACACACACAGAATCATGTTTCCATCAGTTTTAGGGTCATTTCATAGACTTAGATTCATTTCCTGGAGTCTTACTCTGACCGTAATCTTAATTTAAACCTAACCTTAAGCCAAGTCTTCAGCCTAAAAGTTAAGGATTTACATTAGGGGGACTTCTGTTTTGTCCCCATAAGGACGGTGAGTGTATGAACAGATTTGTGTCCCCACGATTGTGTTTCCATCACTTTTGGGACATTACATTAATTTAGATTCATTTCCTGTAGACTTAAACAAACTCCTTAACTTAAGTTTAATCTTAAAACTAACTGTACCTGAACCTCCCAAGTTTCCCCCCTAAAATTTAATAACTCATGTTATGGGAGCTTTCAGTTTATCCTCATAAGAAAGCCAAGTCCCCACAATGTGACCTGACAGATTTATGTCCCTTGACTTCCACTCGCTGTGGACAGCCTGACCCAAACCCCAGCCCTAACCTTGACCTAGCCTCACTTCACACCTTACCAATAATCTAATCAAGGACCTCAGAACGCTGCTTCATTGGGACCAGGCTTCGGTCCCCCTGAGGACTCCGGGTCCCGACAATGTTCATACCGGAAAAGATCCCCAGAAGGTAATAAAAACGTGCGCGCTCTCCCACATGCACATGTTTCGAGATAGAGACCTCATTTTCCAGAGCTTATGTGGCAAAACTATCAACTACAATCAAGTCATTTCTCTTTTTATTGACTGGAATCCAACGGCAGCCATGATGAAGTAACCCCCCCTTCTCTAATAACTTTCCCCTTTTTACAGCCAAACTTCCTCCCGGCTCACCTCACAGAGCAGGTGTTCAGCTCATTCAGCTTCCTCTGCTCCGATATTGGAAATAACCATATATGTGTTGCGGGGGCAACGGCATGTGGACTGAAGTGTACTCTGAGTGCCATTACATGTGTCCTCTGTCAGGGTCAGTGCTTTGTCACACCGCAGGAGGACGTGTCATGTGGAAAAAGAGGTCTGAGACGATTACATTTAATGTAAGAACAGTATTTCATTTTGCATATGATCATGGCTTTAGCTCTCGTGGGAATCGCATATGACTTTAACAAGTATGAGGCTTTAAAATGTGGGATGTTATATAGCAGATTTCATTGGCACATGCAGGCAAAGTTCACGTGTGTCAAAAATATGTGTGTATCACATGAATGAGTGAAGTTTCAGGGTCGTGCAACCGAGCCCGAAAGCTAAAGCGCCATTCGCCACATTTTAATTTGACAGTTTCTGTTCAGTCTTTTTGATGATAATGACAGTAAGTTCATTCTTGACCTTGGCTTAATAAGTAGGAGCGTTTTGACACCACGATCTTAACTCCAGGTCCATTTATTAGCCTTTTCTGGAGCTCTCTGCTCTTTTGTGATGAAGCTCCAGAAAAAGCCGGTACGTGCACCTGGAGTAAGAGAAACTGCTTTAAAGTTTGTGGCTCCTAAACTTTGAAACTCTCTCTCTTTGGACTTTTCATCCATTTATGTTGTTTTTATCCCCTCTGATGCTTGTTAGGATCTCTGTTGCTTTGTACTTTCTGACATCCTGCTCTTGAAAATGAGCTTAATCATTTTTCAGGACACTCTGGAGGCATCAATAACATGAACCGTGTCGAAAAAGTAGAATTTGAAATTAAAATAAGGAGTAATGCGTTTGTGGAAATTCTGTTTAACTGTGAAATTCGGACTGGCAGGGAGGCCTTGAGGGATATTTCAGTGACTCAGATAACCTCACATTATTATTAACAGTATGGGAGTGGTAGTATAAGAAGTAGTTATGTTTTAGAAGTAGTTTATCATTATGTTTCTTTATGTTGCATATTAACTCAAATAACTATATATTAATACAATATCACTAATATTTGTATTTTATGCTGTATTATGTGCTGTATTGTGGTATTCTCTTCATCATTTTATAATATATGTATTATACTTTTATTACCGTGTAGGACAAGTGTAGTATAGTGTGTGTATAATACTGTACATGTATTACATACATACTTTAGTATATGATTATGTGTATTATGAGGGGAGCATGTTATGAATTCAGTTTGTCATCTTCCACCTTTTCAACCAAAGTAGGAAAAACTTTGGAAACTTTTAGAAAACAAACCTGCTGTATGAAATGTAGTATGACTTTAAATTTAAAGACCTGCTGACCTTTTACAAAAATAACAGGATTAATCCTCACAACCTGGCTCTTAGGTGGACCTTGTGCTCATGTTTTTGGCCTCTTTCTCACTAATAACCAAGTGTGTAACTATTCTGAAGCGCTCCACCGACAGCCTGAAACAGTCCAGAGTGTGTTTTAATAACAATAATAAGTAATAATAATAATAATGTAACACTAAATATGAAATCATATCTCATTGCTATTTGATGCAGCAGTTAAAGCAACTGCAACACAAAGCGAATAATGAGAAATTATTAATGGTAAGTTTATTTTTTGTTTGAAAGGTGATTAATCAGTGATTTACTCAAACTCCCCAGATGGTGAAAGCAGCTTTCCTGGTCATATAAAATGAAACTGAAAGGACAGAGACTCACTTATTTTGCCGGGCGATGCCCCATAAGGATTACTATCCCGGCTCCCAGGTTTCCATTCCTCCCCTGTCAGTGAATGCAACAGTAAGTATAACATTTCACACTAACAGAAATTAGGAGCAAGGAGAAAAGTAAACATGGGAGAATTTGGGAGCTGGGTATTTTGGAAAAGAAATCCTGTGTTTGTATTAATATTTCACCCCTGGGAAAACTTCTGTCACTGACAATTTAAAGGGCACGCCGCCAACATTATGTCAATTTGCTGTTACGGTGCTATTTATGACTTTATTGAATTAGGGCAGAAAGTCTGCGGTGGGTCGAGATGTTCGGGGCGGGGGGAGAGGTGAGGACGGAGAGAAAAAAAGGGAAGGGTTTAGAGTGAGGATGGAAAATCAGGACGTATTTTTGTTTCGAATGTGTTTCCGTCCACATATGGTCCTTGTTTTGGCCTATATACCGAGAATCTCAGAGGTGACCCATGACCCAGCTCCTCAGACTAACATGATTCTGGCTGTCTCACTTCGAGTTCAATTCGACCCCGTGTCCCCGAAGTTCAAGGGTCACCTCCAGGGAGCAGCAAATTAACCCAATGTGTCAAACCTGGCATGACACCATGTTCAGCCGAGCTCTCTCGTTTAAATATTCTCCTCATTTCCACTTGCATGCATTTGATGTTAAGCCGTCTCTGTTTTCTGCGGGTTATTTTAAATTCTACCTCTCAGACTCATTTTGCCCGTTTTAACCTCCCTCGTCTTTTTCTGCTGTAATCCCACCCCTCTACATGACAACCGCTTCTCCTTAATTCTCCCCTGTCTCTTTTTCTTCTCTGACATCTTCTTCCTTTCTTTCGGGCAGGACCTCTTCTTCTGATCTTCCCTCTCTCTCTCTCTCGCCATTTCTCTCTCAGCCCAAATCCTTCTCTCTCTGTGTCTGTCCCTGCGGTTAAAGACGTTTCAGTTCAGCTGTCACAAATTATGTTCGCCTGCCCAGCTGTCAAAACAGGGGGGTGTCCCTTTCATTCCACCTCACATACTACGAAAGGAGATGGGAGGGAGGAGGGCTTTAACGCTCGTGTTTGGACACAAGCAATTATCTCTAATTATTGTTTTTCTTTTCAGTTTCCCTGTCCCGATGGAGGTCTGACGAGACGAACATGCAATAATCCGCTCCAGTCGTCCAGAATCAGCGGGCCTTCGGAGTCCAGGCTCGGCCCTGGGACTCTGTGGCTTTCATCTCAATGTGAGTCAGGAGTTGATTCAAACATGGAGTGATGGGAGAATTAACCCCTGGGACCCAGCTTTCAATGGGCTCAGCTAAGAGATTATATGTGTTGATGGCAGGCTTTTATATGCACTGGGCTTTCAGAACTTCAGCTGTTAAATCAAGGCACCAGATCTTCACCTTTAGGTCTTCAGCATATACCCCTCGTCTCCCTCCTGGCACCTCACGTTTCATCTTTGTGTCCTGAAACTGTGCGTGAGAGAGAGTAACGTTTCCTCTGAAGTGCCAGCGACACGGCCCGCAACTTCACAAATTATACCGTACATGTTCAGAGCCGAAGGACTCTCATCAGACTGCCACTGGGAGTTTACGTTCAATGTGCAGCTTCAGATTCCCATGACCGTCAACTGAGCCTTTGGGATTCGAGCTCTTTTTAGTGCATGAGAAGATATGTGAAATAGTGCTTGAATGTACAAGCACACAAACATGAAGGGAGGAACAGAAACATGCAGTCGATGTCAGGCGAACTGGATCATCTTCTAGATTGTAATTAATTTGAGCTCAGAGCTGACATCTTTGGTGGTCCTCGCAGGCTTCTAAAGCACGGCGAGGGGGGAAAAAAAAAAGAGAAAAATCCCGTCCGTCTTCGCAGGCTTGTACAACATGTTGCATGCATCCTTTGGTTTCGGCGTGCATGCCAAACCCAAAGGATGTTTTGGCAAAACAAAAAGCCGCACGTCTCAAATATAACTGACACAAAGGATGTCAAGGGCGGGAAGACAACAAAAGAGGAGACAACAACTGAGTTAAAGTAACTCATCACTGTAGATAACACGGCAGGATGCGATTGTAAAATACGCAGATGTAGCTGTGGATTTCTCTTTGCTCAGATTCATAATATATGGCGTCTGGCTTAACCTCCTTCAGCCTGACCTTTGTCACATGTTGGCCCTCACCATCCTGGAAATGCTGCCTGCTCAGGCTCCTAGAGGCCCGATCACACCGGCATTTAAAACACAGCATTGATGCAGTGAAATCACTTCATGTCAATGGAATCGGCCACGAGGGCAAAGCAAATAGCCCTGCTGAACATTCAGGGAACAGCTGGAGAGCCAAAAACGGAGGATGCTAGCTTGTTAGCTAAATAAGCTAATAACCGAAAGACATGGTTTTTAGATGAGAATTAATTCTAGAATTGCATCTCTTGCATATCTTATTGTCCTGTTAACGTCTGAGCTAACTGACAGTTAGCATGTTCGCTAGCTAAGAGAGCTTTTATCCCTTTATGGTTGAAATTATCATGATGCTAATAAAGACATTTTCTGATATCAATATATATCTCAATATGGCACATCTATGCTAAATCGCATATGAAATCAATGAGCCTTGTTCCACTGTTATGCATGACACGAGACCACACTCTCTGCAATGTACATGTAAAGCAAATCTTCCCTAACACATTTTATTAGTATTTAATTGCAGCTTTTCGGTCTCAGATATAAAGTACGTACAAGAGAGACACCATAGAAGTTAGCTCATATGCAATTTAACGGGTAAATCTAAAGCAGATATTCATGACAAACCAAACCTCATACTGCATTTGGTCATATTATAAGTCTCTAAATGTAATGTACATTACACGGACCACCGAGGTAAGTATATATAGTACCTCATGCTTCTTTTTGTGTGGAATAATTCTGCCTCTGTAAAACTCATCTATGTCACTGAAAACCACTAAGGCGAGCTGTGCCTCATTGAGTTATGAGCTTTCCATGTGCTTGATGGATTGAGACCTCAATCCTCCCCTCGGGTCTTCCTTACAGAGCCAGAATGACATTGATGGGGCAAGTGGTTGATAAACACTTAGACAGAAACAGATTAGTTCATGAAAATGTGAAAAAAATCTTCAATTCTGTTCATCTTAAACCTCCATTAACAGATTTTTTGGCCGCCTGACACAAGACAATATGCACAACATATTAGCAAACAGTTGCTAACATGCTGTGTTTCTGGCAATTTAGGGAATATGAGTCCAATATTTTGGTCTCCTGTGACATCTGAGGGAAATATATACGGTGCGTTAGCTGCTTTCTTTACTTCACCAGCTCCTTGCTAACTTTGTCTGTCCACTGTTTGGTGCTGGACAGATCGCGGACAACAGACTTCTTTGGCTTTGCAGGCTGAAAAAACAAAAAAAATGCGTTACAGGCGGCATGTTGGCAATAACTGTCTGCAGGTTTGTCACCAAGAGTGACCTTCATCCAGTACAAGCACTCATGTGATCCATTGGTATTAAAAAAATATTGATAATAGCGCCTTTAAAGCATGAAAGTAAACAGAGCATTCTTATCTCATTTCAGCCAATCAAAATCCTGCACACACTCCATTCTCTACGGTCAGAGTCGACCCATGTGATGCCGAGCATTGTGCTCTTATGTGTCCCTGCCCCACCCCCCTTCCACCCCACCACCCCCTCCACATCTTCACATTGTCCCAAAGATGGTACCTCTTGGCCGATGCCACATCCACCCCTGTCTCCCCCCCCCCCCCCCCCCCCCCCCCCTCAATCCTCTCTCCCTC
>JBBMOE010000003.1:4121780-4148620 GCA_037975065.1 Chaetodon trifasciatus
CCCCACCCCTCCGCCCTCCCCTCCTCTAATTCCTCTCCCCTACGGTCTGATCCACCCTTTTTTTGTGTTCCGAGTCTATAGTGGAGACATTACATGGCAAATCTCCATTGTCCAGCCTCGGGCTCTGGTGTAATCTCTCTTGTCAAAGGGAATATTCAGCGATTAGCCCCCTGCAAATTACAAGGGGTGATCAGTGTGTCTGTTCAGCCCTCATTAACTGCTAACAGGGCTTCATCAGAACCACCCACACTACTGGGACCTTCAACCTCTCACCCCTGACACCTGGAACTTTCTCACGTCGGCTCCCCGAGTGCAGATTTCTTTCTGAATCAGACGGACTCTTCTTTTTGTGCCTTCCTGGGGCATCTGGGCAAGGAGGAGTGATTACAGAGAAGCGGTGAAAAGATAAAAGATCCTGCGAGCGACTGGCATCAAAGTGGCATCATGCAGTAATGAGTAGGCATTCACCGCCTGATGTGTACTCGCCACCCATCTTTAAGACTGCTGTGATGGTGAGGAAGAGAACACGAGGAAAGGTGTCATTGAGTGACACGATAGGCCGTATTATCGCAAGACCACCCATCTGTTACACATGTCGAACAAACAGAAGAGTTTCTAGGTGTAATATCTAGCAGATGGGGGTCGGCTGGCGGAGAGGGCACATCAGAAAGGGGTCGTCTATGATGCTGGTCAACTGGTCATTTCTCCCGGCCCATTAACCACCTGGGATCGGTATGTTTTGTCAGCTTTTCCCGAGTTTTAGGTTTCATTTGCTGTGCTTTGAAATCAAACACGCCCGTCACACACACCCAGAAACAAAGCTTTCTCTGACAAACGCACATAAACACACACGTGTGTGTGCACACTGATGTCTGCCCCAGCCACCTCACACACATGCACACATACACAGAAGCATATATGCGAACATTCACACGATGCAGCAGACATTAGAGACATGAATGTGGGTATTTTTTGTGACTTTTTGGGCATCCTTTACACAGCGGCTTTAAGGATGGAACTGTTGCTCTTTCAGACAGTCGGTTAAGCATTTTGGTCCAATTTTCACTGCTGTAGATGTAAAGGTTGAGCTCATTTGAACTACTTTATATACTGCTGGCTAGTTAATCTACAGCAATGCATTGTATTCTATAAGATCATCATATGTTTGCAGCATGAGAACCACAAAAGTCAACTTTTCATGAGCTCAGAAAAACTTTTGTGATGATTCATTTTACAGCTGATCCAAGAGGCTTTTTAAAGAGGTTATTCATCTTCAGAAGAAGAATTTTTCAGAATTTCACTGAAATTCAATGTCAGAATCATCAAATTTGGAGCAACCTGGACAGAAAGGGGATAAAAAATTGTAATCTGAGAAGTAACCAGTAACTTAAGATGTCAGATAAATGTAGTGTTGTAGTGAAGTCAAATATTTCCCTCTGAGATGTGGTGGAGTAAAAGTATAAAGTTGCTTAAAATGGAAATACTCGTACTTAAGTACAGTACATGAGTGAATGTACTCAGTTCCATTCCATCACTGCCAGCAGGCTTTTATTTATCTAGCATGGCTGCAGACTTTACATCGTCAAATGCAACGCAATAATGCATGACATCTTGGTTTTTCACTTGAAGTTTTGAACAAGCGGGCACAGGATATGCAGCACATGTGATATTATTATACAGTGCGACTCAAAATTTCACAAAACACAAGCGAAAACGTGGAAAATCAAGAGTTCACGAGGTCACTGTGATTGACTCTGATCATGTTATAAACCCGCATACTCTGAACCCACATGTGAAGATCTTTTGTGCTTTTGCCAGCGAATTAAAGACTGTGGACGGATTTAAGTGATAAGTGCAGAAATCTTCCAGGATGAAAGAGCAGCTAGTTGCCACTTTCCGTTCCAAGAGCTGCATCAGCTGCAACATCTTAGGATTCACCTTTCAGCCTGTCATGGAAATCACTGCCGAGAGTTCAAGTATGATAAGACGTGAACAATACAAAGGAAACTGATACTCCTCAGAGTTCTCGTGGTGTCTGGGCTGCACGGGAAAATGAAGAGTTATATTCCCAAATGCTGAATGCCAGCTTTGGAAAAAAAAAGCTGTTGATCATTATCAGATGTAGAAGAGACAGTCTGTTAAGTTTGAACACATTGTCAAGCACTTTCAGTCTCTCACGGTCCTTTTAAGAGAAGTTATTTTGCGAGAAAGGTGTCATTTTGGAACCAGAAATGAGCAAATGCATGCAAATACAATGATAACGCCAGTCTGTATATTATTACATTGTGTTACACTTGCGTCATTGATGCGCTGACTGAAATGGAGGCAGTGAAATCCAAACCGAGCGGTATTGTTTGCATGTAAATCTGCCACTAACAATGCCAACATTTCATCTTTCATGGCTGAGGATATTTATTAGGCTGTCAGCGCGTGTGAGGCCTTCTCTCCCCGCTGCTTTATTATTTAATCATTTGAGAAGCCCCCTCAGCATGTCCCTTTAATTATGGTTTTCTTTGTAGCGACGCGTTCAAAGTTACAGTAGAGATGAAGCTGTAGGAGGAAGAGGAAATTACTGTTTACAAACGTGATAACCATTAATAAACCCCCTTGATTTATTTCAGACTGCTTGGGATTTAGACGTATTGTGATAGAAGTTGATTCACTATGTGCATTTCTGCATGCGGGGTGTTATGTGTGAACACACATGACACGTATGTTTTTTGCCACATTTAAATTATACGAAACAATAATTACACCCTTCATGATGCTGGTTTCATTGAACTACAAGGTATATTCTCTTAAAAACAGGAGCAGACTTTTGCAAAACTGCTAAAAACGTGGTATTTTCTCGTGTGAGCAGATTGAAAACATGAACCTCTCAGAACCAGACTGGGCTGGAGGGTTAAATTAAACATAGCACTTAACGTTCATCTGACGACATTTGATTCACTTCACAGTATTCTGTATGGCTGTGATTACTGCTGTTTGTACAATTAGCCTTCTCTCCACATGACGAGCAGAATTAATGCGTGCGCTGATTCAACACACGTGGTGATGCTTTCACTGTCCTCATGGGGAGACATGCAGCCCTGTCGTGTTGCCTGACAACACGTGTCTCTTGTTTCCGTTGGTTGACTGGATTCTGGATGGTCCGACTTGGATTTTTTTGCGCAATAGCAGCTGATGCTTTTGTAGGGAAGATATTTTTATTACTGGGCCTCAGATCTAGAAGTGCTGATTTGATGGGTCCCAGGCCCCGGATCCATTCTTGTTACATGCAGTTTTGCTCTGAATGCCGACTGTCTCTTTTACTCTACGTGGCCTTGATCATGATACTCATTGCTTCATTCAGTTTCCATCAGATATGTTAGAGGAGGGGGTTCCTATCAGTCTTCTTCGCAGCATTGATCATCAACAGTGTCATCTTTTGGCTCCGAAACATCTTCCTCCACATCAACTGTCGCGGTGCAGAATGAATGGTATCACTTTTCGCCTGGTGGATCCTCTGGAGCTCATTGTCGAGCTCTCAGAAACACGCTGTGCATAAAACATTTGAAAAACAGCTTCTGAAGTAGAAGAATTTATAACCGCCCATCCGCTTTGCACACACACACTCAATGGGAAAACGCTTGGCCATATTAGAGTTGCATCTGGATTTTCTCAATCTTTTCTGCATTTACAGAGCATCACCCCCCTCCCCATGGCTATAGATCATATTCTCCCATGAGAGCATGCCAGTCTGGGTGTTAAGGCACCTACTTTGATGGGAATTTGACCTGGATTTAACCCACTACACGCTACACTCATTAATAACATGCCTATACCTGGTGTGTAACCCACCACCATGAGTTTAGAACAGCACTTCAGTGAGAGTGTAGGCTATATAAAATCAGCACCTACACTTTTACAACACGTCCAAACTGCAAGCCCTCATACAAGTTCATAAAAACGTCATCAAACTTTGTGGAATAAAAAAGAGGATATCTGTGTTTCACCAGAACTCAAAGGGTGAAATTTGTCCAACTAATCTGCAAGAATACAGAGTTAAACAACTGAAGGCAAAAGTTCACCTACGCACTGACTCACCGCCGTCACAAGGCCCATTTTCTGGGACAGAAAATAAAAAGAAATTTGCAATATTCATCTTCACGTGTGTGCGGTTGGGTTAAAAGATGATTGCAACATGTTGGCCTCTCTGCTCATGAGAACTTGCACAGTCTGAAGCGCACAGGAGACCACACTCGAAGCCCCGACCAAAATCTCCGCTCTGCTCCATATCGATTATTTCCATAAAATGTTATTATGAAGCTAATTGTGCTCCTGTACTTCAGATCAGACTGCCAGCATATGAAAGTCAATAAAATGTGGTATTTGTGGGCTTGAGGATAAATCCACTTCAACAGAAATGATCTAACAGCCTGCCTCACTTATTAGCTCGGCTGCATGGCGATTGAAATTTCAGCGTGATTTGTGTGAACATTGCAAAACCTTCTGGCTGAGAAATGATCGATTTTACCCCCATAGCAAGGGCGTGTGAGAGTCTCTTTAAGCCAAATGTGTGCAGAGTAATGGTTACGGTGCAGCACAAGTAGTTAATGCTCACTTAACTGAACATGATAAAAGTAGATAAAAGTGTCGATTACTAGAAGCTTTATTGGAAAGGCAGCATGCAGGCGTAAGTGGATAAAAAGATAAAAGTTTTCATCACTAAGAACCATTATCTATCTGATTAATGGTGAAAGTCCTTCACACACTCATCGAAGAATTTTACAACGTCCTTCGCTGAAGAAAAGTTAGTGCTGGTGAACGGGGAGCCAGCTGTGCAGCTCGTCGCTCTGATGAAGATATTGCTCGGTAAACAGTTCCAGCCTCCTCCTGGAGCTGGAGATTGTTGCAGTAAAATGGCACTGAGAATGTGAGCCCAGCTGAGAGCCACTGCTATCAGATGTAGGGCGCAAACCGCAGAGTGTGGGACCATGTGGGGCGGACCACCCATGAGTGTGCCTCCCCCATTTTCCCCTTCTGCAGCTGGAGGAGACACAATGCCGGAGCATGGGAACCGAGCGCCAGCCATCGGCCGTGGAGCCGGTCCTCAAACGGGGGATATTTTTGGTTTAGCAAATGAGGAAGGTCTCACTCCACTTTTAGGGCAGGCACAGGTTCTGCAGAATTTCCTTCGCTCTAATGCCGCTCTGAGCCTTTATTTGTTTAAGAAACGTCCTCGGAAGTGATGCAGCCTGGGACTCAGATGGGATATATTTTTAGAGTTTTGTCAGTCTTGAAGACCAATGTCCAAGTTAAAGGAGAGAATTGGGTTTCAATTAGAATTCTGAAAGATAAACTTTTGGCGTCAAATCTGCGAGAGTGAGCCGTCGAGTTCAAATAAAAGGAACATTTCGAGGATCTTTTAAATGTCGTCCACCAATCAAATTCCCACAACCGTTTGCCAGTGTGGCTCAGAAACTCTGTCGTCTTCACCCTCTGTCCCTTTCAGCAGTGTCAGGAAAAAAGACATTTGTTAAAAATGTTGAAACCCAAAGCCGAAGCGTTGGACTGTGATGTTTAGGTTAAGTAACCCCCTGGGTTAATAAACCAAACAAAGGTAAACCATGCAAAATGGCCGCAATGAAAGCCAGGCTAAGTAAACGAAGCAGAGTTTACAAGATACAAGGGGTTGGGGCTGCATGCGTGAAACTTTAATGTGAAACAGGTGATGAATGTGTTTTTACTCTAATAAAGAGGCTCAGAGGGAGAATCCTAGTGAAGGAAAGATTATTGAAAATTACATTACAAACCATACGTCGGGATGTTTAACGCAGCCGATCGGTGTGTCCCGTTGTGCTTGATTTTACAGCAATAGCCTGTAGATGTTATCAGTACCGTATCATTCGATCAAACATCATGGCTTTGGTGTAAGTCTGAGCTCAGTTTTGTGGATTACATTATGTTGGGTCACTAAATTGCTCAGTAAGTCTTAGCCGGGCTTTTAAAGCAGGAAGTTAAACTGTCTAAACACCAATTCTGGCGAGCGCCTTCAATAAAAGCCTGCAGCTCACGGTTTTCACCACGCTTGATTTATATCTTATCTGAGAGATTATCCACAGAGTCTTCTGAGAGTTTGTCTTCACTTTAGGTGAGTTATTGCGTTCAGGTTTTACCCTTTTCATTTTCAGTCGGGGGAACAAACACTGCGCGTGGAGCAACTCCAGAGAAAATATGAACCCCAAGAACAACAAAAGGGTTCGTTTTAACTTCTTCAAACCACATCTCCCAATAAAAGCTGAACAAACATACCCTGCCACTTGCGAGCGGCTGCTGTCCAGCGAGTTTCACAGAAAAAGGGCTCGCTTTCAAGAGGGGGTGGGGTGTGGGGGGCTTATGGGACTAATGAAAACTTCACCTTAACTGAAATAATAAAAAGCACACCACCCAAACATTGGAGCTGTTCCTGTGCGCGGTGTTTTCTCTGGGCCTCGGCTCGTCGCTCTGGATGCGTGGAGCACGTTTAAAGCTCTTCATTTTTAGCTTGTGTTTTGTGGCCTGTTGATTCTTTTAGGGGAATAATGCGACGCAGATTTAAAGGATGTCAAATGTGCCATGAGCTGCAGTAAACCGCATTGTTGTTGGAGGCCTGTGACAGGACCTGAAGGCTGCGAGCGGATCAGGCTGAAGGGCCGTGACCAAACCGGGGACATCTATCCCCCGAGCTCCTCCTGGGGAAGACAAAGCAGGTTTAGCGGTGGTATAAAAAAGAGTGGCCTGTGAATGGTTACTGTTCAATTTGTATTTGGTTCCCCGCTGGTCGCAGAGCTGACTTCAGAGCCGAAAGTGAAAACACATGGCGAGGGTCAGCAGGATCAGAGGACCACCACACACACGGCAGAGGGAAGGAAAAAGGCAATGGGAACTTGTGTGAAGAAATGGATTGAATAAACAGAGTCTGCAATCGCCTGCACCCTATTATCCTATAATTTACACTGCATGGGAGCTTGGAAACGCAGGCTGTTAAAGGCGACCATTGGGTTGCGCTCGAAAGTGGCATTCCACGCCTCATGCCAATCAAAAGGCCAGGCATTATAGTCGGAGACAAGTTTTGAATTCTTTCAGGCCTAATGTGTTTATTTTACATATCCCAGGGAAATTATTACATCAGCGGCAAGCAATGTCCTCAGAAACAGGCGGCCCTTTGAAGACTCCAGCAGCAAAACATACATTTAATTACATAATAACTCTGAAAATTGTATTTGTTCAATCAATAGTGGGGATTAAATGTGGAAGTATGAGATTGGGCTCACAAAAAAAAAAAAAAAAATGGTTGTACCGTGACAAAACAAACTTCAGAGGGAGGAAAGGCCAAGAAAACAACTAGAGATGAAGAATTAGATCGCCGGTTTGGCGCAGAGCTCAGCATCAGCTTTCCCCCTCGGTCCTGATGAATGTCAGCCCGCTTCTTCCACCTCGCTTTAATTACCGCCCCGTCCCCTCCAATCGAGCGCGGAGTGAGCGCCAGTGAGCTCAACAGTAGTGAAAACATTTCTCGAATCTCTTGAAAGATGTCCTATATGCTTCCAGAGGGATCCTGCTGCCAATTACTTCTGCACATCAAAGCCTTTTTCGCTGCAAATGTGAGCGAGGGCGCAGTCGCTCATCTGCTAACCGACAGCCGGCCGGGGCGAGCGTGTCATCGGGGCGCTCCATAATGCAGCAAGCTGGAGAGCACGGATGTGACACGAGTGTTTGTGAAGAAAACAGCTGATTAACTGTTGCGGTTTCATTTCATGGAGCGTTAGAGAGCTTCGCATTACACGGCAAAACACTGCCGTCGAGCATTGTGAGGATCCTGCAAGACCTGGATGGAGCAGGAAGGAATTTTAATGCTTTTAAAGGAGAAAAAACATTCTGTTATTTATCTTTTCAGTGCATTCACTCTGCGTTTCTCTTCAGATTCCCACCCACTTTCCCCTGTGGATCTGGGACTGAGGGCTAATTGGAGTCAGTGTTGTCCCATTTGAGGATGGAGCAGATTACTTCGGCCTCTCATCTGTTTGGTTTGATGGGCATTGGCGGAGGTTATCCAGCCTTTGAATCTCTCTGCTTATTTATCCAACAGCTGGGCAAATACCCGCAGCCCTTCTGCATTAGGGCTCATTTTTAAACATTTAGAAAAGACAGGGCCCAGTGTTTATGCCTCCATCTTCCTTCACATCTGCACTTAATATTATTGTGCAGACTTTGCGCAGAACAAGGGCTCGATCCTTTGTTATGACAGGAAGATATTTTGAACTTTTTGAGGATTAATACTGTTTGCTTTCCTGCTCACTCCCTTCAAAACAGCTCCAGGGATCCAATAGGTTAAAGCTGAAATCCGTAACTGAATTTGGCAAGGCCGGTGGATGGGATATTGTTTTCAATTCATCTGCCACTTACATTACTCAGCTGGGATACATTGTCTCTTTTATCAATCCCTCTTTTCCTCATTTTGTCTCCATTACAGCTTCGCTCTCCAGTTCATGTTCAGTGGAAATATGCATTGTTCCTGCTATGAACACATTTAGTCTCAATCCAAAGCTATAATGAAATCTGCTTAGTCTTTCTTTCATAATCTGATCAATTTGTTATTATAGATTTCAGTACTTCATAATAAGACTCTTACATGTTTATCTTTTCTTACAAGCAACTCTAGTTTCTGAGCTCAATGAAAACGTATTTATTACAGTGATGCCAAACTTTGTATTTGAGTTATTTGCCCCAGTCTGCCAGAAAATACTTTCTAGACGAGTCATTAAACTGCAAATGAACGTAATCAGCGGTGCAGGATGACCAGTAAACAAAGGGGCTGCCTGTCTGAGCCCCCAAACCCGAAGGCTGGTGCACATCAGCTGTGTAGAATCTGCAGGTTAATGTCTCCGCTAAGTGCCATTGAGCAAGGCAGTGGAGCGCATGTGTGATGGGCCACAACTGTTAGCATCAGTGCTACGTATATTTCATTCTGCTGTTGCTGGAAAAACAGCAGAGCTTTTAATGACACATTCTTTTCCATGAGAAATGGAATTTTGTCCAAAACAAGTAAATGTAAATCTTCACAGCAACGAGTCATTAATCCCTCAGGTACTAAAATATGTGTGAATGAGTGCCAACTGAAATTCTTTCCAAAAACCAGTGTAAACTTAAAGCCGCTCCAATCAGGATCTAATATATTAACAGTGGATTGAATGACTGTGTGTAATGTGAAAGGGGATCACGCGAAGTGACGAACTCGCGGAAAATGATCGCCTGACTCTGCACTTCACCTCAGCTCTGCAGACTGTTTTAGCGTCTTTGAACTCTTTGTTTTGGTTTTAGGGCCTGCAACTTTTCTGTTTTGGCTCCTTCTGACCGCTAAATTCAACCGGGCGCGTAGCGTCCATGTTCCATATGTGACTGCAAGTCTAGTCAGTACATGCTGTTCCCCCGGGTGAGTGGCGTCTCTGTTTCAGAAGCGTCCCAGAAGTCCACGGAGAATACATGCTGAGTCTATTTTTGATGGATGACATTTCAATTCAAACAGGAAGTCAGACACAGAAACAGTGTAGAGACTCTGGTTAATTTTCAAAATAAGACACCCTGTGCAGACTCCCGATCGTACATCAACAATAAACACAACTAAAACTGACAAAAAAAAGAAAGAATTTGACTGTGAAGCGTACTTACCCACAGGTAGAAGCACAAAAACCAAGGGAAAATGACCAAATAAACACAATGTGAGCAAGTCAACAAAGCTCGGCTCTGATTCTGAAGTGCGACAGAGATCCAGGTTGCACACGCGACATCTTAGACACTCGTCTGGTGGATTTTACCTTTTGCTGATCTCATAGGTGTGAGAGAAGAGGCTCTCAAAATCCTTATGTGTATGAGGTACCACGAGGCATGACAACATGTCGGTATTTGAAGATCCAGCTTTTGATTTGACTGTATTTTACCTGCAAGTATTAGCATTAATACATTAATGCACATAATACTGCATATCATCCACATATTTTGACACTTTGCCTCGTCAAAAAGCCACATTTCCTAAAGGGAAGTGGTGTCTTCATTAAGTTTCAGAGCCAGGTCATATAAACCAGCCTTTTTCTCATTTGACCCTGTGGTTGGAGGTAAATTCCCCATCTTAAGCTCAGTTTGCTGACTTACAGTATGTTAAATATACTGCAGACTTTTGGACAATATTTGAGGTTTGCATCACATTTTAGTTTGTTACTGTAACCTCAGGCATGTGGTGCTCTGAGGTTGTTTTTTCTCGTATTATAAATGACTGGTCTACGGTCAGTGGGTATGCTGGTGCTTCTGCCTGTGAGGCACCGGGCAGAAACCCCAGCAGAGCTCAAAATGATTGGAAACAGACAAAACTGCCTCTGGTGGAAGATGTACAAGTCTTGATGTAACCTATTGTTGTTCCAGATTCAAAGACGCCTGGCTTCTCGGGGTCAGTTTCCTTGATGGGGTGTTTCAACACATGGCAACGTAAATTTACATCCCATTTTGGTCTGTGGCAGTGGTGTACTTTGACTCTTTCAACAGGAACCAATCAAATAGATTCTTGAGGACATATTCTGCCTGATATGATTGATTCAAAACATTGTTTAGCTGGAAAATTGAACCAAACAATTATCAGTTTTTACTGAACTTTTATTCTTTGGTTTAATGACCAGGGCTGGCTCCCATTTTGAGGTCACACACGCTTAACACAAAAATTCTGAATTATTCTGTGGGGGAGCGAGAACCTTTTTCTGGGAAGAACAGTGAAGCCAGTGAAAGCTCTTGGCTGGAGGAATCATGGAAGCTGCAGCTATAACTCTGCTCAGTATATGTCTTTCTAAAGTTAAAACGAGGCTGATTTAAATTTGTGTTTTGGCAAATCCGGGGACTTGCAATGCAATACACATCAATGTCCAAATGTCCTTGATTTGAACAGAAAGCAGCACAAGTGGAACAAGCATAAAAAATACAAGAGATTACTTAATGTTTGAGCTACAGTAAAAAGATCTTTTAACATGCAAACTGGCTGAAAGAAGGGAGAAATAAGTCGAGCAGTGGAGACGGAATTCATCTCCTCTTTATTCCTGTACTCAAACGTTCTGTTGACAAGGAAAGCAATATTGGAGTATTGTTCTTATTTATTGTTGTGTTTTTGGGGATATTTTATATTTTTCTTATTGTCAACAAATCACTTGAAGGGATCAAACCCAGCGATGCATTGTGACTTTCCTACCTTGTCCATGTCACTCAGGCTCAAGCCCACAGGCTCCCACTGACATTTTTAAAGTCATCTTTTTTTTTGTAAAAGGTTCAGTTATTTCCTAAAGCGGTTGGGCACTGTAGTTTTTAAGAAACGCTACTCAAACAGGAGGAAGTAATGTACCTGCCGGGGACTATTTTCAGCTGCGGTGTTACGTCCGCTGACTTTTTGGAGGGGAGCCATCGCTCTTACTGTTTCAGGTCTGCCACTTCCCTCTGAGTTCCTGGATCACCCACACCTGAACCTCATCTGATCGTCAGTGGAGCTGTATAACAACCCCCAGAGCCTCCGTTCCTTTCCATTTGGCCTCTGAGCTGTCTGCTGGAGGGTGTTGTTGTTGAGTTTTTAGTGAAACTAAGCTCATTCTTGCCTTGCTGACTGGAAATGTCTTATTCAAGAGTCTTGATAGCTTTGAGGAAGCCTTGTTGAGGTTCTCCCTATTTATTTTTCTGCTGCTTTGTGGATAGTTGGGGAGTTTATTATTATATTTGTATTTCTGCAGAGAGTTTGAGTTTAGTTGGTTTGGGTTTTTGTCTTTTCGGTGCCCTTGGAGACCCTGATACCCTTTGTTTGTTGGTTTTCCTTTGTCAATCACTGTTTTTCTGTAAATAAATTCTTCCACTTGAAGTGTTTCAGCAGCCTTTTTGCTCCCCTTCATGAAAAGGTTTTTGGGTGAGCCTGTTATGTTTCTCCCTGTGTTCCCATAGACATTAAGCAAAGGTCGTAACATGTGGATTTGGTGCGCTGGTGAGTATTTACAGCAACAGATCGTTGTATGCGGGATTGACTCAAAATAAAGTACAGTCCCCGTGTTTATCATAATGAAGGGGCATGTCACCCAGTGTGACTGTGTGGCACAGAAGAATAAAACAGATCCGGCTGTGGCTACACAGAGAAGACTTGCTATGAATTCTTCGTTGGTTTTTGCTATTCATGGGACTTGTTGACGATAAGGAAGATTATCACCAAATGTATTTGTTAATGGAGGATCTGAGTATTTCTCACTCAGATAATTATCATCTTTGTCAATTTAAATGTGGTTTAAAATTTTTACAGCACATTGTAAGGTCATGGTGATAGAAACATGCTGTTCATTTCACACTGAGACACAGATGTCAGCTTTATATATGACATAAAGACAGTGCAAGTTGTGACTGCGTGTGTGCATAATCACTTTTATGATTCTAATCACACAGAAAAAAGACAGCAGTGTTGTCCCCCGCCGTCTACAGTCAGTTTATCTCCTTGAATACGTGAATGATGGTGCCTCATGTTGGCCACTGCATGTGTGTGGTTTTATGTGTGTGTTTATGTGTGTGTTTGTGCAAGAGCAGACACAGGGAGAGCAGGACAGACACGCAGCAGCGAGGGAAGTGTACTGTAAACTTGCCACAAGTGATTTAGAAAGTCGTATTTTTCTTGCCATTGACCAGCAACATGTGGTGTTCATAGACAGCACATGAGGCAGGACATAATGGATGCTTTTAGGATAGCTTTGTCGCGAGTGGTTCTTTCTGTCCTTTTTAAAAGTTAAAAACACACACATGCACAAAACATTTCCTTAACCATAATTCAGACGGACCACCAGCTAAGTCGAAGGAGAGCGCGGGCTATGCTCGGTATTTAACGTGCACCAATCTTCCGCTCGCGTTATGAATTATAGCATCTGTCAAAAAGTGAAGGAGAGGAATAGAGAATGCTTCTCCACCCATCGTAATGAGCATCATCCCCCACTTTTTCTAACCATAATTGGATGGGACTGTCAGACGAGCATGTGCAGGGAGAGAGATCGATCATAGTTAACATTCTGCTGGTAAACTGTGTGCAAAGGGCAAAAATGATGAATTTCCTTTTCTAACAACAAAATGCTCTTAGCATTTGATGTTGGCTTGTTGACATGTAGTAGGACTCTGTGAAGTTTTGATTCATATGCTGTTTGTTCCCACTCATCCGACTGACAGCGTCCTGTTTCGGGCACTGAATGTGGCGTGCTGCGCTTCCATACACTGCTGCGAAGCTGCAATCGATTATTTCCCATCGCGTTTTATACCATCTACTTGTTGCACTTGATTATATTTGATGAATTTTGTATTTGTACCAACTCGCGAGGCAAACACCAGGCAGCTGATAAACATTACTGCTGGTTAACTTTGCGCTCCGCAACATTCATTTCCTATTTGTTGTCATATTTCGAGTCATGACATTGAAAATGAAGCATCATAAAATATAGATCTAAAAGCGACTCCAACTGTGTGTGTATTAAGTGCGTACAAGCCGATGTGTGTGTAGTGTTTAACACTTTGTAGTGTTTATGCTTGTGTTTGTGTGTATGAAGATGAGTGTAGATGGTTCCAGGTTGTCAGAATGGCTCAACCCAATGGACGCCAAGATCTCTGGTTGCTTGGGCACAACAGTGCTTTGAGCTAAATGCTAACACCGCCATGCTAACATGCTCATAACAACAATGGGTTGTTTGCAGTCATGTGTCTCAGATGGAGGACAGGAAGTGAACACCGCAATGGTGATGAAAAGATGAAGGAATGTTCTTGCTGTGCTAGTTTAGATAAAATTGCGAGAGAAAGGTACAAACAGAAAATCAGAACATATGTTAGATGTGACCCTTACATGATGAAGAGGGGTGACTCTGCCTGCTACTGAGGCAGGAGATATAACCAACTATGTGGTCATTCAGACGTCATTCTACTCGAGAAACCAAATGGGCGCATACAAAAGTATGGAAGCATGCAACTTTTTTGTTTGCGGTTGGGTCAGCGATGTTGGTACCAAGGTGCTCTGGGATGACTGGCATTTTGTTTTGGCTCGGGTGAGTAGCTTTGATTGTCCTGTAGATTAACCCAGCAACAAACATTCAGCGCTGCGGTGCTGAATGTTGACGTTTACTTTACGACTGTTTGCTTGGTTAGCCACTCGCAAAGGTCTGGTGAAACGTCACTAAAGATGTGGATCATCACGAAACAAGACAGAGAAGTCATTGCAGTCCATTGCAGTTGCATGGCAGGGTAAGATATTTACGTCTCCGGACCGCAGACAAAGGTTCACAAACCATTTTTTCCAGTGTTTTCTTGCATTTTTCACCCTTATGAACAACAGCTTTTGGTACTTGATAAAAGCTCTTTGTGGTTTCTTGGTTTGATCGATTTGAGCAACTTTTAAATGACGCAAAACAAAGGCATTTTGAGTGCGTGCTATAGTGTTTCCTATGCAGAAAATCACTTCCTGCCCTCCATTTGCAGTTTGCACCACAACAAAAGAGCGATGCTATGTCATATGCAAACAAGCTATTCTATCACGCTAATGTTAAGCAGGTATAATATTTACTGTGTTCACCATCTTAGTTCAACATGTTAGCATTTGCTAATTAGCCATAAAGACAAAGTACAATAGAGGCTGATGGGGATGTCAGTGGTTTTGCAGGCATTATTAAACAAATAATTTTGACCTGGCATTATATGAAAAGTCAGAGAATTACCAAAGTTATTCCAGTTCTCCCTTAAGGGGACATGAATGTCTGTACAAATCTCCATTGCCGTCTATTCAATTGTTGGTGAGATATTTCACTGAAAACCACAAATGTCAAACTGATGGTGGCTCTCGAGGGAAAGTCACCAAAGTTATTCCAGTTCTTCCTTATGGGGATGTGAATGTCTGTACAAGATTTCATGGCAATCCATCAAGTAGATGCTGAGAAATTTCAGTCAGGACCAAAGCGGTGCATCAACTGGCCGTTCATCGTTGCCATCCCTCATTAGGATGGGTAAAAACCCGATTAAATGAGAGGAGAACCATCACACTGATGCAGATTTGTAAATTTACCGTAGAGCCCACGGAGTCACTGATCTGATGAGTATGAAAACGATGTGATTCATAGGCTGTGGCCTCTGCAATCAGCAGAGCTCATCAGTTGAATGCCTATGGGAAATTTTGGAGCAACATGTAATGACTGATGCAGACCGGAGAATTTCCGAATCTTGAGTGATTTAAAAATATGTGGGAGACCACAGACAAAATCACAGATTTAACAGATTTTTAGTATTTTATCAAATATGTTGTGTTTATTGAGTGGTTATTTCAGGGACTATAGGAAGGAGCAGACATGGAGGCGGACAGTTGTCGTCAGCTGGTTACACTTGTGAGTGCTATGTTTTGCTGTGGATAAAGTCACAGAGTCAACATGGCTTATACATTTTACAGAGCGAGCTGGAGGTTTGTTTTAAATATAGATTTATTGTCAGCTTCCTCGTCAGCTCGCTCTCATTGGCTGTCGCAGGTTTCTGCTCAATACTCCATCGCAGTTCCTTCGACACTACAGCATTTCAAGTCAGAAATATCAAACATTTTGATATTTTGGATCATTATTTCCCAACTGAACATATCAACACGTGGCTGAAACATGTTTTCAGTCTTCCTCATACATACAGCACCTCTTTTCTGTCAGCTAATGGAGCCTGAGTTGTTCCATTCACCAACCATCCTTCCACATGAGCTGATAAAAAGCAGAAGAGCGGTTGATTAACCTCACATATTGTAGCTAACCTGTTCACCATAAATCAGCCAGGCTACAGGTTATATGTTGTACAAAGCATGGGAAAGCTGCAGCGCTGTTGGTGGGGTCTCCGAGTTAGCCGCCTCCCTGCCAAATTTGCTGCCGTGCATACTATTAATATCATGCAGGTCTCATGCTGCTACATGCTCTTGCCGTGCACATGCTCGATGTAATGGGAAAAACCACAACTTAAGACCACTAACAGTGGGGTATAATTTTTCTAAATTGTTCTAAAAGCCACATAATGTTAAATGCTTGTATAAATCCAACCCGAACCAGACTCTGAGGGTATTTTAGCACAGTCCTGGGCCTAATTATTATCTATCATCCAGTGAGTGGGAAACCCCTGTGCCACCACCCGCATTGAATGCAGCAAGAGTCATTTGCACAGAAACAGGTTGTCTCGTCCTAATGAGAAGTGGGTGGATGGAGGGCGACAGACTTGCCTGGCCCATGTGTCCGCGGCCCACTGCACCCAAACTAAAGAGGGGACGGTGGTCTTTGCCATCAGCAGACGTTAGGCTCCGTTGGGAAGAATAAGCCGGCTGTGTCAGGTGTCAGCGACTGGGAGGTCAGTACACAGACAACCAGCGCTGGTTAGATCCCTACTTATCAGAGGACAAGGCCTCTATGGTCAGTGAATCAGCCCAAAGAGCTGCCCTAATCCAATTAGAGATGATTTTGTTTGTATTTGTGTGTCTATGTGTGCATCTGTCTCTTTATTTTTTCAAGCTGGAAATCCCTTGTAAACCAAAGGCTGTTCTTTGATTTTAAAATAATCAAAGGGGTATAAACTGTTGTCCTTGTTTCAGTTCGTGCTACAAGATGCAATGGAGGAATTTTTCACAGTTAAACAGGAAAATAACAAAGAAATACTTGTGTATACTGACCGGATTGAGCTCCGTGGGGTGCAAGACACATTTATTTCTCAAACTGTCTCTCTGTCAACATCGAGTCGGTCACACAGTAAGCAAAAAGGCCTGCCAGATTTCCTTGTGTGTTCCTCTCGTCAGATAACCACCTCAGTACCCTGAATGTTCCTGAGTGAAGGCCCAGATGTGCGCCATATGCAGATTTGTAGTCGCGGAGGGTGGGAAACATGTTGAAGTGAATGACTGGTGAGGGAAATTCACATACATGGAAACACATCTTTTCTGGCGTGGTGATTCTTGAAATGGCTAATTAGGCTACAGCAGCTGGCAAACGAGAAAGCTGGCAGCGGGGGTGGCCGTACATACCCGAGCAGTTCAGTCAGTTTTAGGGATCGCCTCGGTTTCGGTTTCTGTGGGTTCCTCAAGCCTGCCTGGAGAAAAATCACTTGTTGGTGTTTGAGGTGCAAGACATCAACATCTGAAGGATGCTAAAAGAAGAGTTTGTTCTTTTTCCTGGTAATAAATAGTCATAAGTCAGTTTCAGTTCCGTTGGTTCATCTTTATTGCCGAAATTTAACCAATCTAAAATATTTCACATACAAAAACAGCATTATGGTAACGTAGGGCTCCAGAGTACAGCCCTGCTACTCGTTTTAGAAGACTTCACATGTTGATATCTTTAGCTCTGGATGGGTTTATCTCTTTAAAGCTCTTGGATTTGCTGAAACAGTTTGAGAAAATGGCTCTTTTATTCAACTGTTCACAGGTTATGGACACATGAAACCTGCAATCAGAGGTTGCAACCGAATAGATGTCGGGTTCTTTTAAGGTGTCACTTTCCATCAAAATGGTTGGAAATCTGAGGCACAAACTCATCAGACGCCTCACACTGGGTCAAATGTTCACAGCGTTTGCTCATTTCATGCTCTTCATTCTAAACACTGTGCAGCTCTTTTCCTTTTAAAAACAGACTTTTCATCGTATGTTTTCCCCATTTGAGCGTGACCATTATTGACTATTTTCATTACCATGTACCAAAATACCAAAGTAAATTCCTTCCTTTTCTGCATCTGATACAGTTATAGTTTGATATGGTTTAGACATACAAACCACTTAGTTAAGATAAGAGAAAAATGGCGGTCACTGTTAATGGAAACCAGCGCTGACTGTCAACATGGAACAAGTTGAAAACAGCGGTATCCTGTGTCGAAGTCGCACGCTTTCTTGACCCATCCATCCTCTCTGTGGTGATAATATCAACATTACTCTGCTTTCACCTTTGTCCCTGACAACATTCACGGCTCACACAGCCACTGGAGGACCTTAAACATACATCAGAAAGGACAAATGCTCAGTCAGTCAGTCTCAGATATTTTCAAGCTGAGCTGCAAGAAGGTCTTCATTCGTTCTCCACACTTCAGACCGAACTCCAGATTCAAGCCTGTCATTCAAGACATTTTTGTTTCCAGAAAAAAAAAAAAAACCTCACCCCAGCCTTGCACCTCCTTATCTTGTTCAAGACAACAAAGCCACACAACAGAGCCAAGCCCATTTTCTGTAGAAGTCCCTATTGTAATTTGAAACATACTTGAGAAACCCCTCCACAACCCCATGCCTTCTCTCCACACCCTTTGTCAAACGCAGCGAGACAATTAAGACCACATTAGATCTTTTCAAGTACTTGTAATTTCATAAGGGAAGGCTTTTTTTCCTCTTTTCTCCCTTTTTGAAAATGAAATGGGGGAAACCCGCAGTTCCTCAAGAGCCACTTGGGAAAGATGGGAAACAGATATTAACCCTGAAAGTGATGGTTCTCCAAGAGGCCTCCTCACTCAAAGCCCCCCAGCCCGATACCGCCAGCACCTCCACTGTGGGGACCACACACACTCAGACACCTGCACCCTCTGAAACACACACACACACACTCACACACACACACACTCAAAGCTCAAAGCCTATATTCAAACAGAAAGACACACACTCCTCCTCATTCAGTTGTCTATTTAAAGAAGAAACTGCAATAGAGTTTTACTGATTTCCTGTCTTATGTTACTCAAGATGTAAGCTACAACTATTTGCCAACCATTAATGAAAAATGGTCATGTTTTTGTTAGGATAATTGAACAGACTCTGTATATTTCATGGATTTGATTCATTTTCCTTGGCTCCTCGTGAGCTCTAACTTACCCCATGTTGAGTAACCTGGGCCTCTCCATTTGGCCCCATTCCACCCTGTGAAATGTAGTAAATGATGTATTGTCCTAATTAGATGAAAAAATATGAGTAATCCTCCCAGCATGCACCACTTCTGAGGGGGTTTATTATTCTAGCCGAAGGTGCTACTCTGTTTTATTTACTTTGATCCTGCATATTTCTGGCTCTTTGGTAATCAGAGGTAGAAAGTCATTACGTTGTTATCACAACTGCAGCCGTGGCGGCCGAAGCTTGACACAAGACGTTAACCCGTCTGTAATGGAGAGGCCTTCGCTTGCTCAGCGGCTCGGCCCACACGGCCCGCTGCCTCGGAGGAACATACATCAGAGGGTGAGGACTTCATCGCGACCCGCCCCTGAAATGAGACCAGCATCAGCGGAGGTGTGGAGAGTGCGGCTGTGGGGGACCCGAGGGGAAAAGGGGGAGCTGGCTGGCCGGCCGGCCTTTGAGGAGTGAGCCCTGAAAATCAAAAGAAGAATGAGTGATGGGTGCGATTTGGAGCCCACTCCTCCTCCCTCAGCCTTCGCAGTAATCACCACTTTAAATCAATGTGTTTAAAAGAAATATGCCCAGGGATTTCATCAGGAGCCCCCCCCCCAAATGAACGGAAAGTCGCTCGGCTTTGTTTGTTTTTCTCTGCACATTCTGTCACTCCGCTTTCCTTCCCCTCCTCCCCCCTTTAAGAGTGGCATTGCGTGAGTGGCAGCCATTTCACCTTGACCCGCCTGATTGACCGCGGCGATGGCAGTGAAAAAATCCCTCATCAGTGTGAAATGTTGCCATGGTTTCGGCTGAGCTGAGACCCCCGGTCGCGGGTAACGGGGGCTGTGGGGACTTTTTTTGCACCCCTCCCCTCCTCTCTGCACCGTTCCTCTCCTCTGTGGCTCCATGCCACGGCCATGTGGGGCTGCATCATGTCTGCCGGCCTTCTCACACGATCCCAGAACTATTGCGTGCAGAGGCTGCACTGAGAGCACAGCATTTTCACCCCACTACCTTACGCATGAGTAGGCTTGGGAGGGGCTGAGCGATAGAGGGAGGGGAGAGGAGCAGAGGGGGGAGGAGGGATGATGATGTAGATTGATGGCGGAGGATGAGACACGGAACAAAGGTCATGTAACTGGGTGAATATTAGAAAAACAAGCCAATGATTGAGAGACTGGAGGTGATGATGAGCGGAGGAGACAGGGATAAGAAGTGAGATAAGAGGGAGAGAGGAAGGGAATCTCCTGATGCATTATTCAGTCCATACACAGACAGCCGGTAGAGTACTCTCCGAGGTATTACGATTACACGCACACACACACACACACACACACACACACACACACACACACACACACACACACACACACACACTTCCGCACAGACCGAATGAGAGAATAGTCTGAGCACTCAAACCACAGACAAAACATTGAAAGCATACACACATGCTTCCTCTCTCCCTGTCCCACACAAAGGTACACACACTCACCCACCCACACAAACACAAAGTGAAACACGCTTATTTACTTATTCCACTCGATGGCAAGCAGGAACTAACAGCAGATGCACACACTTGTCATGATTTCCTGATTCTGTGTTTCCAGTTTTGCCTTCTCCTGCAACCAGAACCTAGTGTAACAGCAACAACTGATTACCCTAATATATTAAAGTGTGTGTCTGCTGCAGAGATCTGTCCTTTGATGAGGAGCCACACAGCGTGTGATTTGATAGTATAGCTGGAACCATCAGACATTACATCAGAGTCTTAAACCTTAGGAAAAGTGGGTTCACTTGATAAGAAGATGAGATCACGCAGGGGAATTCTTAGACTGATCGATTATATTAATGTATCTTTGATTTAAATAGCAATCAGTTTAAAATGCATCATGGTTTAAACATTAATTTATCAATAGACCTGCAGACTCTCTCTCATGGCGCATCTGCAGGTTACAGTGATAACAGCAGCGGATTTACACTTAAAATTCCTCTCCAGGCTTGATTAAACCCCTAAAAACTCATCACATTTAGGAATATTTTCCACGATAAAAGTATCTTCTACATTGGCTTCGATGTAACTCTACACCCTTCATGTGACCTGCCTCCATCTCCACCCACCCCTCCGCCGCTCGCCTGCAGCTTCGACTCAGCTCATCAAACACACAAACCTCGTCATCTGCGGCTATCTGACAGACTGTTTTGAAGAACGTCCTGGAGCCATATAAAATGTCCTGTCAGCGTTTGGCATGAATCATGGTTTCACGTGGCAGGCCAGCGTTTGTTTGTTTGGATACAGTCAACAGATAAAACACAAGAAAGATAAACTCACCGGTTGACGAGCATGTTGGCCCGTGCTCGCTGTGTCTCCAGGGTAGATGGATGGAACAGCGTCGGGCTTCGGTTTCAGTTTTGTGGAAAAAGGCTCCTGCAGGAGACCGTTCGGCTCTCAGATATTCAGATCCTTTGGTGAAACATGGAGGCTCACCGTTCCTCTTTTTGAAACTGGAAACAGAACAAGTCTCCGCCGCCGCTTTGTAAACAGTGAAACTTGCAGAATACTGACATGTAGCTACACCTGGTTTCTCCTCTGATACCCCTCGTTTCACCGTAGCCCCACCCCACGAGCTAACAGGATGGGTTCTTTAGGTGTGTGACGTATGAAAGGCCTGAATCATTGGTCCACAGCAGATCCAGCTCAGGCTTAATTAGCTCCTGTCCTATAGCATAAAAATCACCAAATGGACATGTTAACATGTTTAAAAATAAGATTTTCATTGGAAAATTTGAAGTAATTTTTGAAGCAATGGGTGTTTAATTTTGCATAGATTTAGACAAAAAAAGATCTTATTTTGCATCTGAAACAAGCATATTTAATCACAGTTAGCGAGCTAGCTTGCTAATTAATGCAAACTGCGTCAGCTGGTTGAAAATGCCGTCTGTGGCTGAATCATTTTAATGTCAGAATCGTGCAAAAAGCTCTTAAACATGCAATTGTTACATAATGCTAAAAGACTGAGGATAAATGTAGGACAAAAAGTCAGCATCCTTTCACGTCAGTGATTCATAGAAATAAGGCACAGATACCGTTTATGTGTAAAATGGGACGTTTTTCCCTCTTGTACTCACAGTGACTTCTCGAAACATCCAAATAGAGTCTAAATAGACTTTTTTCTCAAGCTCACTAGTGTTAAGTACCAGCCTCTTAGAGAGCGGGTGTTACTGAAACCCTTACGTCGCTTTAATTGTCAGAGTAAATGAAACCCCATGATAGATGAGTAATTTGGCAGGAAGTCAGCGTGTGGTTTCTTACATGTTCTACCTTTTCTTTTTTTTCCCCCCTCGTCTTAAGTGTTTTTTTCCACTATTTCTACCACTTTCACCCCTTTAGAATAACATTATTATCACAAGCATGAAGAGCGCCACAATTATTCACAGCCCGCTCGTTCTCAAGTTAGGAAATCGCCTTGAAAATTGGGCAGGCCTGCAGAGTGTTTGCCACTTAAGTCCCCAGTCCTGTGCTTTTGAGGTGTGTGTGCGTGGAAACTTCCACACTGTGCACGCCGTCAGATCTAAAACCGTAACATAAACCAATTTTCAACAGTGTTTCGCCTTTAATTGTGTTAAGTAACAATAACAAAGACATATTTATGTAGAAAGTATTTAGGATTTCAGGTCCAAATGAGGTAAAAATCCAGCTGGCGTACATCTTTGGGACGATTGAATTATGAAAATGACTTTATAAGACTTTGCAACACATTTACAGATGGCTGACGCAGTGAAAGAATTGCTTAAATCCTTTTTAGATGCTACTGCAAGGGCAAGTTACTCAAATTGTTGGTTATAGCTTTGTGATTGATTTTACGATGATGCCTCTTAATGCTCAGTCAGACCTGGTTTCCAGCTCCAGCTCAGATGTTTTTAACCCATTAAGAGCTGGACTTCATCAGGCTAAAGGGTCCACATGAATATAAAGGTTGTTTGAGCTTTGAAAAAGCTGCCTGAGAGTCGTACAGCAGCTATCAGTCTTTTATTTGAACTATATGGATTTAACTGTCTGTTTGAGTCCCTCTGGACTTGTCTGTTGTTTGTCATACGTGCTGACAACATTAGCCGTATCATCAGGAGTACTGCTGATCACACACACAGATTTCAGACATAATAATCACTCACAGCTACGTTTTAGTGCTATTTAACTTTATAGAGCCTCCTTTCTCCTTTATCTGGTATACATGTCTGCAATTATACCACTTTTCAACACATTTAGAGCTGGATGAGGTATAGAAATACTAGATAAATCTGGATTTTATTGTACTCAGCTGTACTTTAGTGTACTCTAAAATAGCTGACGAATAGCCTTTAGCCCTCTTAGATTCTCTCCCAGCAGCTCCTCTTTGTGGGGACGGGCCAGCAGGGAGAGGATCTGCACAACTTTTCTTAAAATTTGAGCGTTTCAAAAGAGGCTTAATGGCAAATGAGACTTAAATGGCAAACATATGGCGCTTTAAGGTACATTTAGTTTTTAAAGTGTTGTCTTTTCGCAGTTATTTGTGGTATTTTGTGTGTTTCAATATGTTTATGTGCCATGTTGAATGCAATCTTTTCTTTTGTTCTTACACGGGGTGAATTTCTGCTGTTTCTTCCTGGTTTAATCTCCTCCATCAGCCCTTCTTTCTCACACCGGCCAAATCCCCACATTCACAATTCCTACACATTATCCGGACAATGATCTCCCTCGTCGGGTCGATCACTCCTTTGATGCCGTCCTTTAAATATTATTCTGATCCTGTCTTTCAGACCTATCCATCAACACCATACAGGATTTCCAGGGAGATTAAACTTTCCATCACGCGCCTGCTGGCTTCACTCCACCATCACCAGCGTCTAGACTCCGGGGGATCCTGTCCTATCAGCTGTCGTCATATTGGCCTGAATGAAGTCGCACATTAATCACATGGATGGAGCCTGATCGCCCTTTTCTGTTGCTTATCTCAATTAATATTGTTCCAAACTGTCCTGATTGAAATGTTCTGTCCATCCTGTTGCACTATGAGCTCATGAGGGCCATAAAGTTAACTTAATCTCTGCGTTTCTCTACTCTACTGAACTCTAACATTCAATTACACTGCTGTCGTGCATCACTCTCCTGCCCTGCTCTGCTCTTTTCTTCTCTCCTCTAAAATAAATCAAACAAAACAGTGATGAGTTCAAGCTGGATTTGGAAGAGCAGATCAATATAATCTCCTTCACGCTTACAAATTAAATATTTCTGCGCTGACTTCACTCGAGATACGCCGGCAAATCAAAAAAAGCCGTAAAGCAACTTTGCAGAAAACCTCAGCACATGACAATGGAGCAATTACTGTACGTGACTTTAATCTAAAATGTAGCTACGAGCATTTAACCATTGTACTGTTTTGTATAAGTGCTGACACTATGGAACTGGAGGAGTAATTATGGTGCACTTGACTGGAGCTGTAAGTGTTTTAGTCTAAAAACAATAAATCATAATAACTCTTGCTGTCTCTGCTGTCTTTGGCTAAATTTCATAACTTAATGCATTTCTACAAAACCACACCACTCACACATGCAATAAACACGTTCAAGGTTTGGTCTCTTTGGTTTTGACTTTCCATACACACAACAAAAAGAGCCTTTTTCCCACCTAACACGGCCACAGGCTCGGCTAATAGCAGCTCGGCCTCTCGTTGTTTACAGGAGGGAGCAGATTGCGTCCCTTAACTTCTGGCACGGTATCACTTCGCCCTGGATTCAAAGCAGAAATTGCCTTACAATAGGGAAATGATGTCATGCAGCGCGGAGAAGGGGGTCAGCTCAAAAGCAGGGGCCACTCTGAACAAGTTATTTGTTGACAAACCATAAAACACAGGAAAAAACGCAGAAATGTGTTACCCCCCAAAAAACAATGAAGCACACAGTTAATGAGTCACAGCGCTGTGTGAGCACACAGAACCCAGATGACTCTGTTTCTCTTCCATGTCTGAGCTCTTTTGTTTACTTCTCGCTGGCGTCTGGTGCGCCAACCTTTAATCCAAAATGTCTATTAAGAGACACTTAGACCAGTTTGATTGTTGAGGTGAATTTCGTTTTTTGACATAATACAGTTCAAGGAATCGTTCACTTCACTCTAATTTTTAATTGCGCTCCAAACACTCATAAAAGCGCAAATTAACAAAAGATGTGCGTCATCCAGACACATAGTCAGGATTCTGTGTGACACCGTTGTGGAAGAAAAACGCTTTAAAACATTTATAGGAACACTGGTTGCTGCTACAGATTTATGGAGCTTATGTAAGAGGGTGACTGCAAGAAAAGCCAGCAGCTCTGCGAGGCTTTGAGCTAGATGCTAATGTCACATGCTAACATGCTCACAGTGCTAACATGTGGATGCTTCGCAGGTAATCTTTATTTAGCATGTTAGCGTACAAATATTTAACACATGATGCATCTGAGGCTGCCGGGGGCGTCGTTAGTTTTTAAGATTTTCATGTTTCCCAGAGGGTGAATCATGCTAACATGGTGAGCTCCTAGCTTTCCCTCCAGCACCACCATGATGTTCATATTTGAGGTCTTCAACTATTGGATGGATATGGAAATGTGGTTCAGACATTCTTGTTGTCCTCAGGATGAACCACAAGCTCCATTGATCCTCCGACTTTTCATCTATCCGTCATTCATCCATCAAGTAGTGGACAAAAAATGTTGATGTTGGCGCTACATGAAAAGTTCACCCTGAGAGGATTTAGGATTGGGACAGTTTACATTCGTCCTCTGGAGACCGTGAATGTCTTTGTTGTTGAGGTGTTTCAGTCAGGGGCGGGGCTTGCGGACAGGCGAGCCCCGGGCCACTTATTTACAACAATGATTATTGATAGGTCTAGACTTTGAGGGACCTCTGTTGGTCCCTGGACCTCACTTTGATAACCATTGATCTATTTTTTCAGTATTCATCTCAAATGTCCCAGAATTTGTGCATTAATGTGTGCAAAAGCCAAATTTTTGCGGCGTGCACAGGTGGGGTGGGGTGGGGGCCCCAGGGATTTCTTGCCTGGAGCCCCAAGAGACCTGAGCAACGCCACTGATTTCAGTGTTGGCCAAAGCTATGGCCTGACTGACGGTGGCTAAAAATTGATGTGTGACAACAGACCTTACAAAAAAAAAAGGCTGAAAATTGTAAACTGCCTCAGTTTTATGGAGCTTCTGTCAAAGACAGATAAAGAAGTGCTCATAAACAACAACAACTGTCTCACAAACTGCCTGGAAATGTCCCAGCATGCACATTTTAGTGACGTGACCAGCTCAGGTGTGTGTCTTTTGTAGTGAAAATGCGGTTGTGCTGTTGTCAGCAGCTGGTCTGATGCTTGTTTAAACGCTGCAAAATGTTTGACACAAAAAGCTGAAGGGACAGTTGTTTGAGTCTGATTAATGTCTCAACTCGTCAGCGAGTCAGCACTTTAAGGCGCACTGCAAACATTTAGCCTCTCTCCAGAGCCCAGCACTTTTTTTCACCCCTTTGTTATTAGCAGCGGTTCTCGCGAAGTTTTCGTGCATCAAAGACATGAAACGGTTCACGTCTTTGAACCGCGACCAGAGACGAGAGCTGAAATGATTATGCGGAGCAATGAAATCATTAATGTGGCGAATGGACGTCCTCCTGCTGTGTCAATGATTTCAGTCACACACACACACACACACACACACACACACACACACACACACACACACACACATTTAATTTTGTAAAGGGAATTGAGGCTTTTTTATAAAAAAAAAAAAAAAAAGAGAGAAGAGCTTCAGACACTGACAGACACACACAAATGTTTATACACACACACACACACACGCACACACCCACGCACTCCCTCGCTCTCACACACTTAAACACACATTGTTCCTCTGGGATCTGAGCTTATTC
>JBBMOE010000003.1:4148816-4174944 GCA_037975065.1 Chaetodon trifasciatus
CCCCCCCACCCCCAAACAGACACACACACCACCACCCCCTCCTCCCCCAAACACCCACTTCACCTCCAGTATCCCTTTTGGCACTAATGATGCCATGTTGTGCATTTGTCTAATTTTGTGAAGCATTCCTCGGCCTCTGGGCTCGAGGGTCCGCTCCAGCAGGTTCTGTACGTCGTACCTCGGAGCTGACTGGTTCCAGATTTCTGGAGACGACTCACGATAGGTTGTGCGTGAGAAGAGCCAGCCGTTTGTTAATTTGTTTCGAGGTTTGTTTGTCTTACTCATCCATGTGCGCTTGTGTGTGAGGCAGCAGCAGAATCCGAACAGTATGTGCATATTGTAGAAATTCCCTTGTTAATATTGGAGGATAAACACATTTCTTTGATTTCCTATTGTGTAATACATCAAGCTTGAACTATACGTTGATTTTACATTCACGTACTCCCTCGTGGGTCCTGTGAAGTTATTAATCTGAAAGGCTGTGACTGAGCAAATGTGTTAGTCCAGTATTTTCCCTTCACATTTTGATTTATTTATGATTTAGACACAATTCCAAGACACCGTAGTCAGGGTTTAATGGGCATGTGCGTCTCTTTTCAGACTTATTGAACTCAATTACCCTCCTCCTACCACTGCCACCAGCATGAATCTATAACCCGTAACAGCCTAATTACTACACATGATCCCCAAATACTTTCAGTTCATTGATTCACATGTTGCAGCCACAAGACTCAATCTAAGCTTTGAATCCCACTTTGGCTTCCTCCTGATTCCCCATGCAAGATGCATATGCAGATTGCACATGAGCTCTTGTGAAAATAAAGGCACTTGTGGTGAAGGGTCTGAAAAGTCTCCTGAAGTGGTAGACTCTGCGGCCTAATTAACATGCCATAGGTGTTAATTGGCAGCTGGCAGCAGTCAAAGCAGTAGCAGGTGAGCACCAGCGCTCGTTGAACTTAGATGCACTGAATAGCGCGAGGAGTCACCGGAGGTTTATACGGCAGCGATTTGCAAATCAATGCCCACGCCTGGAGGTTAATTTGGATGTAGAGAAGTCTGACATCATGTTTCCAACCTCATTCAGGAGGTTAAAGCACCATTTTCTCTCCCTTTTTTTATTGTTTTGTGCCCACAGAATTTGATTACAACATTTGAATCTGATCATTTTACTGCAGTGCTGTGTGAGCTGGACAATATAATTACACTTGATTGAATAATTTGGGAAAAATCACCTTCTTGGTGGAGTAATTCCACGGTAAAATGAAAAGAAATCAATTTCCCTGAAGCAAATCATCCATATAAACTCAATTTTCACCCACCTGCTTACTTTTTAAAGTAACAGCACTTGAGTGAAAGGTGTGAAAAGCCCTTATATTCTTCCCAGCTTAATACTGACGGCACAGTGAGGGGAATGCAGAGGATTAGCAGACTTCCATTAATGATGGTAAGCAATAAGAAATGCATGTGGATTATTGCAAATGCGATTTAATGTTAGATAAGCACACATCCATCTGTTATTAAATCCATTAAACACACATTACAGTAATGACACTGACAGAAATCGTCCACGCTTGAAACGTGCTGCTTATTTTGATTTCTAGGCACCAGGTGAGTATTTATTTGCTTCAATCAGCACTTAAAATCTTTGTTTTATTGAAGGATTTAACAGCATTTAAATTCTATGAGTGAGCTCTCCTGCAGTGGAGCAAATTAAATGAAAATAAATCTAAATTTCTCCTTTAAAAATACCCATAGAGTGACATCCTGCAGTGAAATGTGAATTTAAACGCGCCTGAGGGAAGTGAAGTTGGAGTAATGAGAGTTTTAAGTTGAGTCTGATGAGTTTCTAATCTTTCAGTCGGCCTCCCCGACCTGAACCTCCAGATGAGTCATTTTAAAAGCATTTCAACACGCGTCCTGTCTTCATTTCATTGTTAAGAAGCTCTGAAGTTCCAGCCTCTGTCGTCAGGGAGCAGACGCCTCTCCGCTCGGCCTCTGGGCCTCCTCCCCTCCGCCCCTCTCGGGGGAGTTGTGGCCCACATTCGGGGCCTCCCCTGCGGACACCGAGCTATATGAACCTGACCAGTCAATTAGGGGTGAAAACAAAAAAACCAGTGCAACCAAACACAAGCATCGCGTGCAGCCTCAGCTCTGAGCCAATAAACGCCTCCAAAGCATGTGACATATATGACGTATAACCCGCATTTGCCTGCATGGATTACTCTGACTGGTTGATTACTCGTTACTTTATTACTGGCCTTTTTCTCCATCTCACATCATTATTTGCTATTTTAAATATGTTGTCTTAATTATACTGCTATTCCCAGTATCACTGCAGCTATGGTCACCAGTACTCCTCTGAGTTTATCTGAGTTTATCACATCCACACACGCCAGAAAAAGACTTTTTGATGAAAAACTAGTTAAAAAAAAAAAAATTGTCAAGCTGAACTGCTCAATTTGACAGCAACATTTCTCTCATAACTTGCTGACTCAGGTACTTTTTCAGCATAAACTCAACCCACAGTATGTTTTAAAACACACAAAAGTACTTCAAAAGCTTTGGATCATGATTTATGTGAGTGGTGGAGGAAGTTCTCACACCTTTTTCTTGAGAAAAAGCAGCAGCAGCACAATGTAGAAATACTCTGTTAGAAGTATTTAAAGTTTTCTAGAAGTAAGAGTATCTACAAAATATACTTAAATACTCATTAAGCAGTATGAGCCATTTCAGAGTCCCACCTGTAACATTACTGGATTATGAGCATTGATACATTCATGTGTTCATAACTTAAATGCTGCAGATGATTGTGTATAATTTTAATTACTTCACACACCCCCACCCCCAGGATAAAAAAAAAATCTTATCTTTACTAATAAAATATATTTTAATTCATTTGTTTATTATACTTTGTGTTATTAATCTGAACCTACAAAGTAACTTGTAACTAAAAGTATTTAATCAATGCAGTAAAAAGTACAACTTGTCTCTGTGCTGTGGAGCACAAGTACAAAGGAGGAGAACGTGGAAATACTCAAAGTACCTCAAATTAGTACTTAAGCGCAATACTCGATTAGATCTGATGGGTTTTACTACAAAAGAAAGTTCAGTTAAAAATTATTTTCTTCCTCTCCGCCGCCGAGCGGACCCAGAGTCTGTGGATAAACAAATAGTTTTCATTTCAAAAGTTGAACTTCTGGACTCAAGATGTCTCCTGTCTCCTTCACTGAAACGTCCGCTGTGTGTTTGAAGCTGCCACGTGCGTTAAACCTGCGTCCCTCTCCAGGTGGATTAACGACGAGGAACACACGCTTTTGAGGGGATGGGAGCTGATAATGACATCCAGCACGCTCCGATGATTACATCAAGGTTTGGGTTTATTTATTTATTTATTTTGTGCATTTCCTGAAAGAAAATCCTTGAAGTGTATTTATTGCCTCCCCCTCACCTGTTGCTCAGCTTGTTCTTTTCATGTCAGATTAATAAATAAATAAATAAACTCACCTTTGCTCACCCTTTGCTCTCAGGTGATGACTGGAGTCCGTTTTTTGAGACATTTGTCCCCGTTTGGAGGATGTTTATTGGACAGCTGCGTGCTTATTACAGAGGAGTGAGAGCTGTAGGCTGCATCATGTCACATATATGCATCAGCCAGCCTTTATAGGATTTACTGTCAATCTGTAGCTGCTTAAATCAAGTTTTAATTGAAAAATAAACGTGACCAGCAGCTCCTCGAGGTGCTGTTCAGACAGTAATGCATGCAATGCGCTGGAGGAGTGAAATACATGACATATGAATAAATTTGATTTGTGCATACTTTTCCCTGATAATAAAATGAGCCTGAAGCCGGTGTCATTGCTCCTTCTTGGATCCTGCAGACCTGCCTCTCTCTGCTGGCTTTCCTCTCAAGCCTTTGATCTGAAGCAAAAAAAAAAAAATGTGAGTCGCACATCGTGTGCTCGGCGGTGGAGGGAAGTGGAACAGCTTCCTTTTAGCTTTGGGGCAAAACACACTCGTCTCTTTCATCAATTAGCCTACCTCCCACCACGATCCAGCCCCACATGGAGTTTTCTCCCTCCCTAAAAACATATTTAGTTCAGTTCATGGGAAAACAAAACATCCATTTTTAAAGAGATTTTTCATCAACGTGACTGTTCTGCATTAATATTTTACTTGTGATGGTAAAGCCACGCAGCGCAGTTTAGACCACTGAGTCAGATGTGTTTGCTTGGGAGCGAATGAGCCTCAACAAATCTGTTCAGTCACTCTAGGTGGCGAGTTTCGGCAATTTATGAAATTGCGACATTTTGCCAATCCTCTTGCACGGAAAGCATTGTTTCTTTCTTTTTTTTCCCCGCAGGGCATTATGAATAATTAGAGGCCAAACGCTCAATCCTGCTTAAGGGACACCAGGAAAGACCTGCTCCGCGCTGAGGCGCTTGTGCCTTAATGCCAAACCATAAATCATAAGCAGCTGTGAGCGATCAATAATTCATACCGACCGGTGGCGCGCGGGCGACGTCCACCGGACTTCCTGGGATCGCCTTATTTTGAATACATGGGCTTATAATAACCAGATCCTGACGTGAAGCAGCACCACAGAGGAGAAATACTCAATTACAAGCAAAGTAACGCGTTCAAGCAAAGCAACAGTATGAAAGTATTAGCAACTAAATGCACTTGAAGTATTAAAAATACAGATGATGCACTTATACATTATCAATTATTATTGCATCCTGCAGCATTTTACTGTCCCAACAAAGTTTATTTGAGGCATTTTGCAGCAACTTGCACAAATAGAAACATTTAAGTAAGGTACAAGTACTTAAGCACAGTGCTCGAGTACATGTACTCCGTTACACTCCACCTCTCGTTATAGGACGTCACGTGATTGTACCTACAGGTCCATCTTGTCACCTTTTCATGCTGAGTGAAGTCTGATGAGCCTCTTTTGTTTTCGTCGAAGCGTTTTGGAGAAATTTCAAATTAAATAAAAAAAAAAGGCATCAGCTTCTTTAAAGCACAGCCGGTGACTTTAATGTCCAGAGCATTATGTCTCATTGTGGCTTTCACAAACTCATTCTGGCCTTTTTATTCATTTTTTTTTATTTTTTTACCTTCACTTGTGGCGATTAAGACTCGCTTTAAGAGGCCTTTAAGATACAAATAAAGTACAAAGCATTGGGAACAAATAGGCTCCATCCTCCGTTCAGGAGCAGGTCCAGGGGAAAGGATTCACAGCTCGCTTTGGCTCCACTCACTAAGATCTGCTAAAGTCCTAATCAGGCCAGTTTGCAGAGTTTGAACTGGAAACCCTCCAGTCAGCAGGTTTACCTCAGTTGAACTAAACGAGCTTGTGGGTCCAGTGCTGCGACCGCTCCGCCTCTGGAAGTAATCCTAACAAAAAACTACACATGCAAACATGGTGAGGATCCTGAGAAATGACCACAGATTAAAGGTGAAGACAGCCCAGCTTCAGTTTGTGCTGTTTTGCGTTGCTGGAAGTTTTAGGGGATTTTAGAAAATATGATTAAAAAGTGATCATGTAAGGAACATTCAGGCTGATGATGCTCAACTCCAAATATTATTGGTTTAAGTAAAAAAAGAAGAAGAAGAAGAAGAAAAGAAAATTAATATATAAGTGGTTAAATTTTCAATAAAACTTTTTAATATTCAGCTCATTTATGTGTTTAATTTAGAATAAAGTCTGAATATATTTTAAGTGCGCGCTGGTCGATTTGCGGTTTTAATTGTGTCACCAGGTGTTTGCAGACAGAAGCCAGTGATGTGTCTGCTTCTCAGCCATTTGTCACACACTTGTTTCCACTTTCTGAAACACATAAAATGACACCAAAAAAAAAAAAAAACGATCAGCTTTTTTTTCCTTTAAAGAAAGTTTTTGGAGTTTGGTAAGAGCTTGAAATAACTTGTAAAATGAGCGTTTTTGCCGCAGGACTTTGGTGTGGAGATTTTTTTTTTCTCCTCTCTCTTTTGCACAGTTTTTCAGCTCCGTGCACGGTGATGTTGAAGGCTGTGACAAAGCATGAAGGAAATTCCCATTTTCCCCTGTGGGAGCCCACGGCTGCCCGCTCACAGGAGCGATCTGCTGTAGTTTGCAAGAAGAAACGTTCCCAAGATTTTTATCGCTGAAATGATCCAGTGGATCCAGTCCTGGCCAGCAGATGACTTCAGGCTATCTGATAGAGTTTCTGCAGCCAAATGGCATCGCTGCCGACTGAGAAGATAAGGTGCGTTTGGGAAATGTTTGTTTCTGTGTTTAGTCAGATTTAATGACAACATAAACTTATCTTGAAAACCATAATGAATGGCCATTAGGACTACAAAGCTCTCCAAATGGTGCGCGTTCAAGGGAATATTTTAGTGTCATATCAAAATTACAACTCGAGTAAACCAATTTTCTCCACACAGGAATAAACACAGACTCAAGTGAACCGCAGAGATCAAGCTCAAGGAATATCACAAAGTGTTTTCCAAACTGCAGCAGACTTCTTGTGCAATTAAGAGCGCTTGGCTTTGAATGCTAAAGGAAATAGCTTTGCTTGCTGTTAAATGTCACCAGAAACGCGCCTGGAGCATAAAGTGACCACTTTGTTTTTGTTTTGTGTGATTAAATCCCTCTCAGTTTCAACGATTTGGGATATCACAGGACACAAGTTTAGGTCAAACCAAAGCTTCTGCACAGAGTTTAATTTCTGATTTTAATTAAACAAACTGAATTAATCAATAGTTGTTAACTTTGGGTGAAATCTGTTATCCACATCACATATTTTTTATTTATTTCCCTCCAACATTATTTTTGTCCTCTTAGTTTAATGACTTTATGGCATCAAAATGTCCTTTTTTTTGTTTTCACAATAAAACCAAATTATTTCAACTTTGACCCAAAAAGCAAATGTTCTCTTTTATTTCCCTCTGAAATTCAGAAATTATTATGATTATAATAAACTTTGCGAGAATCATTATTTTTAAGACAATAATGCAGCAAGATGAGGAGCTTCATTAGGAAGATTTGATTTGTAGGCAAATTACTGGAAGAGAAAATAATAAGAAATGAGAAAATAATAAGAAATAAATGAATGCAGAGAATGGGGGTGACACAGAGCCACATGCATAAATAGAAGTATTTTTAGATTTTAGCACATCTCGCTGAAAGCTAGCTCTCTTTTTCTTTTTCTTTTCTGCTTTGTTGTATTCACTTTAACCTGCAGGAGTCTCAGAAAAAGCAACCAGCTGCTCTTAGACTTTTCCTCAAACCAGCATCACATTTCCATGAACTCCTCAGTATTTCTTGGCATATTCTCGCACCTCTTTTTACAGCAAGTTTTACGTTGCAACAGACTTGGGTCACGAGTACAAAGAGTGGTGTCTGCAGGAATTCCCTCAGGTCAGAGAGAAAGCTGTGTTTTGAGGACCTTCTTAGCAGCCTTTGCCTCACTGGCCTTTGACCCCAGCCAGCCCTCTTTAGTGAAGGAGCATAATCCACCTAACATGGATTTAAACAAACAGTGTAATCCATAACACTCAGCCGTTGCACACCATCTCATTCAGGTTATGAGCCCTGCTGCTGTTATGACTGCGTTGCTTGGAGTGGGTGATTTGTCTCACGGACTTTATTGTCCTTTGGCAGCAGGAGCGCGTTCTCGCTGTAATTTCATGTGTGATTCCCCGCAGTAACGTCGAATTTAAGTGCGATTGAGCTGCCTGTGTCTGTGAAGGTGTGCTCCCTTTGGTAACTCGCACACCTGCGTCTTAACTTCGACGTGAGAAACTGGCCGTAAAAAAAAAAAACATGGCGGTTCAGTTTTCCCAGTGCACGGCCCGGCTGGCTCTCTGTGTGCTCCGGTACAGCTGTGTTTGTGGCCCTTGCACCTCTGCCCTCGCCTGCCTCCCCGCCGCTTCAAGCCTCACTGCTCCCCCCTCCTTCCTTAAAAAAGTTCATCAATATTTTGGTTGACCTTTGACTTGACCCGCACAATTAAACAATGGGATTTTGGGTACACTAAATGGCCTGGCTTTGCTACAGAGGGCAGACTAATGAGAGGATGTCGTCTTTAGTTTATAGTTGAGTCCAGAAAGCAGTGGAGCGGAAAAACAACCCGACGTTCCGTTAAGCTGCCTCACGCAAACTTTCAAAGCAGGGGCACTTGGAATCAGACTGGGCTTTCCAATGTCATTTACCTCACTCATATGGAAAAGCCGGCCCATGCACCTTCATCGCCTCCTCTCGCTTTATCTTGAGTTTTCTTTTTTTAAACTTAGGTGCCTCTTAGCTGCATTTCCCCGCCTGCTGTTGTGCGCAACAAGAGAAAAAAACATTTTGCAGGTTTACATGAACAGATGTAGAACAGTGCTGACAGTACTCAGACTGTGTGTGCGTGCGTGTGTGTGTGTGTGAGGAAAAGGCTGTTTTTGTATGTTTAGCTGTGTTGTTGATGTACTTTTCCCTCGGCCTTGTCAGTGTTGCTTTTTCAGTCTCCCAGCTGGAGTAACAACTGACTGCTGAGCCACTTTTTTATTAAAAAGTCTGACGGTGGCTCCTCCTGACCAGCAGTCACACAGGTATGAAAACACCTTGTAACTAATTATAGTACTGTGCTTCAGTACATTTGGAGGTACTTTTGAATCAATTTCATACCACATTATACTTATACTACACTAAATATCACCAACAAATATCCTACTCTTTAATGTACTGCATTTATTTGATGGCTAGAATTAACTTTGCAGATGAAGATTATATATATTTAAAGCTATGATGAGCTTATAAAATACAACGCAGTGTTGCAGATTAAACCAGAGGGTCCCGACCTTTTCAGCTTGTGAATCCTTGAAATGAAGACAGAATATAAAGTAGTTTAAATCAGCTTCAAATACAACTTGCAGTGATCATTAAGCAATAATCAGATATATAATACTAAACACTGACAGGGGCCATTCTGCTTCATGTCTACTTTATTTTGGGCACTTTGGTTGAAGGCTGGACGCTCTGGTAGCTCACCTGAACATGTCCCATACAGCAGGGCTGAGTCCTTACTGCAGCGGCCCGGGTTGGATCCCAGCCTGGGGGCTTTGCTGCATGACGTCCCCTCCTGCCTCTTTCCAGCTGTCACTGTCTAAATTATGAGGCAGAAATGCCTCCAAATAATCTAAAGTAATAAAAAAATGTGGTATGTTATGATCAACAAAAAGCAAAACAACAAAAACAAATGGAAAGACAAGGTAAATATTTCCAGGATGATCACACACTAAACTTACAGATGAATGTTGAAACAGCTTTCTTAGTGTTTCTGCGCGTACTTTGTTCTGCACAGTGAGGCTCAAACATCCAAGCAAAGAAACAAAAAGACAAAGACAGGGGGACTTTAAACTGGACTATTTTAAGGTTAGCAAAAATATGTATAAAACTACAGGTAAACATCTCCTCAATAAAATCTTGTTTATTCATCATTGTGTGAAAATAAAATTTCCAGAAATGCACTGGAAGAGTTAATAAAGGATGAAAAATCCAAGCACTTTTTTCCACTGATGTTTATATTTTGGGGGGTGGACACATGCTCACGTGCACCTCTGCACTTAAAGAGCAAAACATTTTAAAATGCAAACCTCATAATAATGACATGGATGACATGTATTCATTCAGTTTCTGTGTGCAGGCCAACATTCATTGATTTAATGCTCGATGACATTTTTTTTTTTTTTGGTCAAAATCAGCTCTTGAGTGTTAAAACGTTAAAGCGGAAGTGACCAAACTGCAGTTCTGCACTCGGACGGCTTTCAAGAGTGAAGCTGAACAGGCGCTGCTCTGCACTTCAGTGATTTATTAGAGCATCAGCTGTGTGTTTATGTAGTATAATGGCACTGAATCTATCACTGCCATAATATTGTCACAATGGAAACCTGTGTGTTGTTACTGTTATATATCTGAATGCCAGTAATGCTATTACTTGGAGCCCCTCCCCCGCCTCTCTATACAAACACACACACACACTTCAACCCTATGGTGCACATACACATACTGGCTCCATCTCCATTCATTGGTTCAATCTTTCGAGGAACCTCCTCCCAGAGCGGCAGACTCGATATCTTTCGCTCTAATAATCTCTCACAAACGCTGCGTGTGGCTTCAGTGTCCCTGAGTGCTCTACGCACGAGATGGCTCGTATTGGACTCGCTGTGTGACCACGCAGGCAAACACACTGTCCACACTCACAAACAGCACCTCGGCTCTAATGTCCCTCCTGCGTTGCACTCATATGTGTTTTTACATCACCATCTTGGCAACTCAGCAGCAGCTCTGCTGTTTGTCTGTCATGTTATCCTGTAAAATAGGATTTTGTTCATCTTGAGGACGTGCATGAAGGGACTTTCCTTTATTTTAATCACGATAAAAAGCCCTGAAATGTCACCTGATGTGTGGGATGAGGGGACGGCATGAGAAATAGCAGTGACAAAGGATTTGAGATGAATGGGTTTGGGAGAGGAGGACCTGCTGTGGCAAAAGCAGAGGGAGGAGGGCTGTGTAATGCACGAAATGTGTGTGCGTGTGTGTGTGTGGACATGTATTACTCATGCTGTGGGGACATAAATCTGTTTACACAGTCACATTGTGGGGACTTCCCTTCCTTATGGGGACAAAACGCAAGTCCCCATAACATGAATCATTCAGTTTCAGAGTGAAGACTTGGGTTAAGGTTAGGCTTAGGTTAAGCTTAGGGTTAGAATTAGGCCAGTAGTGGTTATAGTTGGGGTAAGCCTCCAGGAAATTAATCTAAGTCTTTGTAATGTCCACAAAAATGATGGAAATATGAGTCTGCGTGTGTCTGAGACGGGCATGCAGACACATTACAGGATTACGGATGTGATTTTGGACTCAGGGGGAGGTTAGAGGACCTGGCTGTCTTGGAGTGACAGGAAGCGGGGGGAGCGATGACTCGTGAGTCCTCAGTGCAGCCCTGGAGGAGTTTCACACCAGGTCAACAACGGCGCTCGGAGGGGAGCAACACAGCCAGCAGACTCCTGCAGACGTGAGCAACAGGAAGATGAAATATTTGAGAGAGAGCGTGTTTGGAGAGTAAGGAAATGTGTCGTTTTTGGCCCATCGTGACGACAGCTGAGGAGGTTCCGAGTGGATGATTTGCTGGTGGCTCTGCGCTCACTGGCGCTTTGCCCAAGCAGCGGGTTCATTACCACTGAGTCAGTTACAGCAGACTGACACCCAGACTGAAACGCGTACACCTCGCAGCTCCGATGAGACCGCCCTCCTCCTCCTCTGTGCCAAGATGGTTTGAGACCTCCTCTTTGTGATGCAGGCGGCTTACAGTCCTGTGACCTCTGGAGCAGGAAAAACACACCTAAAAGTGCTCTCAGGTGGTTTTTGCTTTATCCACCCTGGAGAGCGTGTCTTTTTTAAGTCTTCTCACAGAGAATCAGACAAATTCTCATTTATCTCCACATGCAGTAAACGCAGTATAGTAAAAGTTAGCATGCTTATGGACATCTACGCCATCAAAATGTGTCATTAATTAAGGAAATGCCCAGGAAATACAGTGGCTGGTATTACCAAACTTCATGCACAGAGCAAATAAAAAGGTCCAGTGAGAGCACAGAGCCATGGCGAACAGCCACACTGTCTGAACGGATGTGAGTGGATGGATCTGCATGTTCCTGTGAAAAAAAGTTGGAACTGAACCTTGAAAATTCGATCTGTCTGGAAAAAGAGGCTTCTCTGAAACGAATTACGAATTTGTTGCACATTACAGTGCACTTAATTACCGAGCAGAACCACTGTTTTATTGGATGCCAAGTTGGAAAAAGTTGTGGCTCTTAAACTAATAATTTAAACTAATATGTTGATGAAATGAGGTTATTCGCTTTCGATGAGAAGACTGATCCTCTCATGTGTGTATGAAGAAAAACCAAACTGCAAAAACAGCAATTTGTCATTTTGCAGGAGGTTATGGAGCTGACTATTTCTTGGAGTCTCCACTGGTTGGCTGACAGAGCCAAGAAACTGTCCGACACATAACCTCCAATAAAACGGTGAATTGGCATTTTTACACTTTGGGTTTTGTATGAAATAAACAAACGAGATATAACATGGTAATTAGTGAGTTTTAGAGGTGCTTTAAGGCAGGTTTTGTTATCTTTGGACAGAGCCGTGACTGCTGTTTCCAGCCTTCATTGTAAGCTAAGTTTGCCAGCTACTGGTGGTAGAGGCATGTGAGCGGTAGCTTTCTTTCTAACTCGACAATAAAGCAAATTTTATTTCACATTTTTTAAACTAATACTACCCTCCCGTAAAGTTTTACACTTTGGTTTTTGTGTGGATAAATCAGATATAGTGTGTTAATTAGTGAGCTTTAGATGCTGATAGGTGAGATCCATCAGAACGGAACCAGGTTAGCTGTTTCTTCATGCTTTCAGTCTACGTGCTAAGCTAATCATGTGCTAAGCGAAGCCGGCTGATGCTGATAGCTTCAGATTTACCGTTCAGACATGCAGGTGGTTTCTCAGTAACTCAGCAACTAATGAGCATATTTCCCAAAATGTCAACATATCATTTTAAGGTGTTTGTTGTGTGGATGCACATAAAAAAAATGTGCAAAAGTCACTTTACAGCAAGTGAACAGCTGCAGGATCTGCCTCCAAATAACGTCTCATAAATGAAAACACGTGCAGCCGGCCGTTTAGAGGCGAAAATGACCGAGAGCCGCAATTGAAAGAGGAAGTAACGAAGGTCAAAAAGTGATCTTTATTTTCTTAAGCATCCCTACTTCTGCTATTAGCCAGTGGTAGTTTCTTAACCTTTCTGGTCTTGAATCAAGGGCCTGCTCAGTTGAGTTCCCCCCCAAATGGAATTAGACTAAAATTACAGCATGAGGTCATGGCTCCCTGGCAATGAACTGAGAGAAAAGGGGTTAGCAAAAAGATTTAAAACCTTTGAAGAGCATGGCTTGGTATAGAAATAATCATAAAAAATAAAGTAAATTATATTTACTGAAGTATGTCAGAGCACATTAAAGCCAGAAACCTCAAAGTGGGAGGACTATAGCAGGAGTTTTATGGAAGTGGCCAGTTTCGGCATTCTTGTGATATTCCCAAGGAACTAAAGATAGCAGGGCTGTAAAGCACACATAAATGCTCGTGTCCAACAAAGACATACATACAGAGCGAGTAAGTTAGTTAAAGTTTGTTCAGATAGTGACCTAAAATATCAGATGTGCTTCATTGTTTTTACAATCACGGCCGCTCGCCTTCTAATTACGCGATCCTGCAAAACGGTTGTGGTTCCGCGTAAAGTGAATATTGTGAGGACGGCAGCAAGTAGGAAACACCAAAGGGGAGGGAAAAAAATCATCACCGTCCTCAACTTGGTGTGAGAAGTTCAACAAAATACCAAATTGTGTGCGGGTTATGATGGCTGTGTGTGCTGTTTTCTCATCATGCTGAGTCTGGTCTTTAACATCCTTAAAGTACAGGTTCCTTTGCTTTGCTTGTGGTTCGGCTTTGTCCGACGGCTTCACTTATGGGGCTTTTAAAACAAACGTCCTGGGGCATCATTCTAACCACAGTACCTTCATATGGAGCAGACTCTCTCTGCACACTGAGATCTTTAAAAGCCATGCTGGATGTTACAGGAGGAGAGGACTGTGCGTGTTAGCTTTGCTGACTTTGGACGTCACCTCATGTTGTATCTGCTCAGTTGTAGAAATGCGTGTTTTTCCTCAGCCGTGAGGAAGGTTGTGACTCATCAGTTGTGTGATGAGTCCCACAGAGCTGACCTACCGCTGGGTGGTAAGTTTGGAGGATGTGGCAGTAACAACATGGCAACACGCCTGCAACAACAACAACAACAACAACAACAACAACAACAACAAACACTGCTACTGCTGAGAAACAACACGTCATAATCATAATAATTATCTGTATTCAAAACCTCACTGAAGGTAAAGTCCAATGAGCAACATTTACTTAAAGTATCAAAGTAAAAGTACTCATAGTGCAGTAAAATGTTCCCTGTCAGTGTTTTTCTACTCTATCTGATGTTTGTGGATTAATATTACTGCTGAATTAATGTGTATGTTGCATTTTACTGCTGCGGATGTTTAAGTTTGGCCTCATTTTAACTATTATATATGCGGTTGGCTGTTTTAATCTACAGGAATGCATCACATTTTATAAGATCATCATATGTTTAAAGTGTTGCTGTCCTGTGAGAACCACATATCTCTAAAAGTTCACATGACTTCATAAAAAGCGTGTTTTCAGCTTTGTGACGATCCATAAAAGAACACTTATTTGATTCAAAAAGCTCTAAATTTGGAGATACATGCTTTTCATTGGACAGAAATGGTAGAAAATTATAATCTGAAAAGTAACTGGTAACTAAAGCTGTCAGATGAATGTACAGGAGTGAAAAGTCCAATATAAAGCTGTATGAAACTGCAATATTCGACTGAGGTACAAGTACTTCAGCTTTGTTGTTAAAGGACCAGTGTGTAGAATTTAGTCTAGTGGTGAAGTTGTAACAAGCAGTGGCTGTGAAATTTCAAGAAAGACAACAGGCCAGTGTTTGGCTTGTCCTTTCTGGGCTACTGTAGAAACATGGCGGTGCAACATGGCGGACTCCATGGAAGAGGAAACCTCCCTCTGTAGATATAAAGAGCTCATTCAAAGTAAAAAAAACAGAAGGATTTTTATTTTCAGGTGATTACACACTAATGAAAACACAATTAGTCATTTTAGATTCCATTTGCGACAACAGATCCCCCTAAATCTCACACACTGGTCCTTTAAATAATGAAATAAAGTCAGAGAAACCACATATGGCAATTAAAGCATCAGCAGGCAGTAAGCTAAATATATGCAGAACATACGTATGTGATATATAAATATACACAGAACTTAAACATGATAAGCTGTTTCAGAGTTCAGGAGCCACAACTGCCAAAGCTGAATTTAAGTTTAGCTGGCGAGACAGTAAGGAGGCCTTAGTCAGGTGACCACAGACAAAATGTACTGTGGGGCTTCGCTGAGTAATGGTAATTAAACTAATTTAAAAATTGATTTTAATGCAGAGTGGGAGCCAGTGTAATGAGACGGAGTAATGTGAGCAGGCTGTTTTGGTGTTTGTTAGATGTCGTCTGTTCGCTCTCCAGTGCGCACACAGGACAAACAACCTCCAACAGAGATGAACCCAGAAAAACAATTCCAACATGTCCGTTCATCACGATAACACTCTGTAATGGACCTGTGTTCAGCCACTAACTGGCATCAGCTGGAACATGACAAAGCAGCAGCTTGATCAGTTCAATTTGCAGTTTTTCAGCCGAAGCAATTACAGAACAAAGTCAGAAGTTTGGTCACACCCTCTTATTCAATGGCGTTTCTGTTTATGATTGTATTGTTTTCAACTTTGGAGATCCGCACAGAAGGCATCACAACTATGAAATAATGCATGTGGAATAACATGGTTTTCAGTGAACAGGTTCGCCTTGTCAAAGGTTCATTCGTCTTGCTTTCTTCATGTGTTTCAGACCATCCGTTGTGTTGTGCAGAGGTAGTGTTGGCACGCATTCAGCTACTGTAGTCACCCATATTATGGCAAGAACTCCTCGAATTAACACAGTGAATGAGAAGGTGCGTCCAAACTTCTGACTTGAATTGAACTTTTAACTCGTAGTGGAGTATTTTCACAGTGTGGTTTTATTATTTTTATCAAGGCAAAGGATCAGATGCAGTGATACTGTGGTAGAAAATCACTGAAATTACTGAAATGTATAAGTCCACTGCTGAATCAGTGTTACAGTAAATGTCTGCTGAGTATCTCAAAGAGGGCATTGTGACCTTCGACGTCAGACGAGGTTCAGACTGTCTAATCCTAAAGATTAGAAGACCCTGGAGTGTCTCAGTTTATTGAGATATACCAGTACCGAGCTTATTGGAAGTGTTTTTGTCAAGCAAGACCTCTGTAGCCTGTGCTGAGGAGACTTGGTGGATGTCTTAAGGTTAAATCATGCAACACATACGAGCTAAGAGAGGATGCAAACATGAAAAACAACTGGAAAACATGTCAAGTGATGGTACTGGTGGTGCTCCAGGATTAACTAGACATTGGATCACCTGGCTGATGGCAGTGTGGGTGGTCGATCTATACGTCACACCTCAGTCAGACTTGCACACGTCCACTAAACAAAGCACGATGAATGTATGTACGCGAGCAATCCCACGCATGCTGCAGATTACTCACATCGTTCTGCGGGGTGCGTGTTCATGTGTCATGAGTTTGCAAATTCTTTCCAATGGATGTGGGTCCGTCTCAAGGCATCGCCAAGCTCCTTCTGCTCTTTGTCTAATCCTGCACGTACAACTTCAATGACCTCAGCTGTAAAAACAAAGCGTGTACGCGTCTCCTCCTCCTCCGCGCCCTGTCCTGCGGCAGGTCCCCGGAGGCCGGCGTTGGCGAGGGGGGAGATCGCAGGAGTCGGGTTCGGGGGGATCCAGATGCTTGGATCGAGGGAAGCTAAATAACTTCAAGGTTCACTTGGTTAAGCGCCCTAAGACATATTTCAACACTTCCTCCGCTCTCTGCCTCACACTCTCGGTGGGTGCGCCTCCACTGTATGTTTGTCTAAGGCAGTGTGAGAGAGTGAAAGTTTGTGTTATTCTTCAGCGCATATCAATCCTTCTACATTTATGCAGCCAGAAGGTGTCTCGTTGAAGCAAAGAATATCAGGAATCAAGTGCATTATAACGCCATTGTAGAGCAAGGAGAAGAAAAACAAACAAAGGGGTGAATAGAAATGTTACTGTGAGTAAGTGTGAGTGCAGTAGTTAAACGCTTCCATTGCTCTCCCTTTCTCTCTGCCTCTGCCCCTCAGGCTCCATAAAATGGCAGTGGATAGCGGGCCGTCCCTGCGGAGCATCACTTGCATAAACACGCGCTCATGAATGGCCCGCATTGAGCCGGGGCTGGAAGGGGATGCAGGGGAATACAGGGGTCACCAGTGGACCCCTCCTACTGGGGAGAGGTCACCACACTGACCGCCCTCATGGCAGCCAAAGACAAGGAGGATAAATTCTTTGCTACACCCCGTCTGCGCTCCTCCACCGCCATCAGCCTCCGTCCCTCCCTGCTACACCCCTAAAGAGTGAATTGATAGCCCCATGAATCCCCCTGCTCTGCTACTGAGAGACTGATTATTTGTTTAGACTGGGAAAGCCATTAACGAGAGCGTATGAATCTGTCAGGCTGTTTAACTGTCGGCTCGAGCTTCTCGGAACTGGAAATCAGGTAACAATGGTGGAAAGTACTTTCATAGGTGCATCCTGAGCTGAAGAAAGCGTACAACAGGAAGTGAACTGAGCGTATTTCCAAAGGCCAAAATGCAAAAGCCAACTGAACTCCTGGTCAGCCGCCAACATGGCGGTAATGTGGCGGAAGGTGAATGCATTCTGCAGCTAACGGGCTTGTCTGTTTATATAAGACAATGCTTTTTTACTTCCTGGTTTAGCTTGGATGGTCGGGTTTGTCTGCTACCTGATGCCCTCTGAAGAGTGATACTGACAGGAAGGGATAGTTTGACATTTTGGGGGAATATGCATGTTGTGTTAATCAGTGATCCTTAGAGGTGCTGGTAGGAGGGATTGTCTTTAGCTTGGACAGCGCTAAGCTAATTGTTATGTTGCTGAGCTAAACTTAGCCCCAGTTTGCAATTCAATTCAATTCAAGTCATAGAGTGACAATTCGATAGCCTAAAAAAATAATTACCTGATGATCTTTCCAGAAACATTAAAGACTCTTCTAACCTTCTGGATCCAAATGTCATTTCTAGCTACCAGAGTTAAACAATACAGTTAAAAATCGCTCTTTTTTTTTTGTTTAAACTGATTTTTAACAAGTGATTTTTTCATCCATTTGAGCAGTAGATTCTGGAGATACCTTTTCCATCCTTCAGGGTTTTCCGAAGATACCCGGGTATTTATTTTTGGGGATATCAGATACTTAGTGCTGCGACTCAAATGTGGTAATAAGCACAAACTGGGGTTAAGCTAAGTGGCTCCAGCTACATATTTTCTGTCTTCTCAGGGCAAGAAAGCAAATCAGAGTATTTCCTAAAGTATTAGTTAAAGAGCTGAAAGCAGCTGGATTTAAGTAGTTTGCACTGTAACTTTTCCTCCATGTGGGAAACAATAAAACCAATATTAAATATGTTGTAATGCACAACAAATTGAGCCGTAATCTGTTGCAGGGACACATGCTTTTCCAGATACATCCAATTTTCAGGGTCCAGCTCAGTCAGCTGCTTCAACCGATATTTTATACCTCTATATAATAAACAATAATATTGTACTTTTGATGCTACTTAACACCACTTAATTAATATGAAACATTATGAACTGCTAAATTCAATGTATTATTAAAGATTGCTGTAAGATACCCAGCAATCAGTCGAAACTGGCCCCACCTTTACCAGCTGCTGCAATGATGCGATGCTGACAGATAATATTTTTACACTGCTCTGCTGCTACTTCTACTCAGGTGAAAGATCTGGGTACCTCTCCCACCTCTGGATACAAATAAACTAAGCTAATCTCAACTTTTATACGTATACTGTACTTCCAAACTGCATGAGGAGACGTAGAAAAGGTACTGATGAATGTGTCTGACTCGGCGAAAAGAGGAAAAACTATATAAAATTCCCCCAGAAAACGCCCCAGCCTGTTCAACAGTTGCAAACGTAGGAGGCTGCTTAAAGAGCTATGAGGTACATGTGGGAGGAAAAGTCCCACAGCTAACAAATGACCGGCGTTAAGATGCAAAGATTTATGCGTTCGCTCTGTGACATCCCAGCACCATCCAGGCACCACTACATTTCACCCCTCTTCCCTCATCGGCACACGGTAACCCTATCCCCTCTGGTGACGGGCAGAGAAATGGAAACACGCTGATCTGTGTAACATATGTGCTCACGCTGGACCGAGACCAACGTCCTGGACCCCCTTCCCGCCTCGTTCCACCTGAGCGCAGAGTGACGGGAGAGGATGGAGAGATCAAGAAGAGGAGACCGGTGTGGCCAGTGAATCAATTAAGCTCCTGTACAAACAAGGAGCGGCACAGGCAGGGCAGAGGAGTCCCAGCTGTCAGAGCTGCTGCTACTGTCTGCATCCTGTCACTTGGATTATGGGTTTGTTGTTATGTTGGTTTTGTGAGTTTCTCTCATTAGAGAACACGTGGTGGGTTCCTTCTGGTGCCTTTCAGGAAACACACCAGGCCCTGTCTCGCTTATATGTTCATCTGGCACCTAACATCTTTGCTTTTAAAACAAGAACTCACTCTGTAACCCAGTTTTGTTGAAGGTTTCCAAATGTATTATTCTATCATGTTTGAGTTGGCTGCATGGGTGCATGAATCAGTAAAGAATAAGCAGCCACTGAAGACCATCCAGTGCATCCTTTGAGAAACTTCCACAGCTAAAGAAACAAATACAGACTTTAAACAAATTAAGATATTGTTGTCTTAGGCTGCACATACAGCAGACCACAGTTCACGATGCCCTGCATATGTTCAGCATAAAAATATTGTTCAAGGAAGATGAAAACATGTCAAAATGTTTGAGATGCCGTGTATAGTTCAGGGTCAAGTTGTTGCTGTTCATTTGGCTTTTTTTTCCTTCTCTTTGGTTAATTGAAAAGAAACAAGGAAAACACAGTAGAGAGCTGAATGCACATGAGCCCACGAGGAACACCTGACCAAACACTGCACATGAAAGGCCGGAGCTGACCCCTGGACTTCTTCTCATTATCTTCCAGTTCACTTATACACACCAGGCGCTTATTCTCCTCAGAAAAAAATGATACCAGAACGGACCAAGGACCATTCACATCTATTTGGGGATTGCCCAAAACTACAAGAGGAGATTGATAAAATTATGGGAATTGCAGCTCCACTAGAACCAGTGATATATCACATGTACTCCTGCTGATCGCCAGGACAATAATCACTCTAAACTGGAAGAGGGAACACCCACTGACCATAAATCAGTGGTTATTATATTGTATCTGGATGTATAAATGATAACTTAATGTTGTGACTACTAAATGAGAGTCCTCGCCAGGTTTTTAGACATACTGGAGGCACAAATCCAAAATTCCCCATGCCCAACAAACCCTGAAAGAAATTTCTGTTCTGGGTTTCCATCATTAATTACCAATTTCTATCAATAATTACCTTTTTTCCCAGGAAATCTGTTAAAGTCCAACATATTTAAATCTGGTCATGATGTTTGGTGAAAATAATTCCCTCTAAGGACAATTTGAATTGTTTGAAAATTAAATTTCCACATCGCTCTATTAAAAAAATTAATCTTTTTTGTGAATAAGCAGGCTATCGGCTACTCTGTGTGATGAATGAAACGAGCTTTGCATTCGTTTCAGTGGTAAAGCGCATGCTCGGCTTACGTACCGTTTCCTGTCTAACCACCTTAATGGCAAACAGAGTGAGAGAGATCAGACGTGGCCAAACAGGCAAACATTAACAAATACTGTCCTTGTTACTGACTAGTTACCATAGACTGTGTTATTATTAGCAGATGGAGCTGTTTGAAGCCTCAAGTTTGGCCGTCATCTTGGCTTTTGGTGCCAGAAGTGACATATTTTGGCTGGAAGCTGGAGCTGGGGAGGATTAGCATTGCTACGCTTCTATCCGGATTGACAGGTTGCCGTGGCAGCGACTTCTCAACTCCTCGAAAGCATAGCCTGCTGTATCACTGATTTTACCCTAAACTGGACCATAAATTACAAAATGGACATCATGCTGTGTTGAAGAAGACTTAAAACAAGCGATTTTGACCATAAACTCATTAGGAAAATGTTTACTGAATTAATAAATGAAGTGAGAAGTAAGTTTGTTTTCTCATAGGCTTCTATACAATCAGACTTGTTTGTGCAACCAGTGGAGTCGCCCACTACTGGCCATTAGAAAGTTTAGAATTTACAAATTTAAAGATATTTCAGCATCATGCTCCTAAAATCCCTCCTCGGGTTGTCAATACTGATTACTGGATTGTTTGGTTAATTGATTATTACGTTGTAATATCAACAGTGTGAACATGAAATGAAATTTTGCAGTTGGTACAGTTGGCTGCTGCTTCAGTGGACACATCATCAGTATCACAGAGTCACTGAATTCTGCTAAAACAGATATTTTGCTGTTTGGAGAACTCCGCTCACATAACGATCGCACTGAATTACCGCTATTGGGTGGTGGTAATTAGTCTTGGTGTTCACATTTAAGAGTGTGTGTGCACTGAGGCTATGTGGGTGTGTAAAAGCCACTTTTCCAGCTTTGCCGTGTACGAGAGGGCAAAATGGAAGCATAAGTGAGCCACTCTAAGCATTGGAGATAAAACATGTGAAAAAGCGGCTAACCAGAGTGATTGCAGATTCAACTGGGATCCATGAAGTGAGTTCACATTATGGAACTTCAGTAAACACACAAGATGGACCTCTTTACTACTTTGTGAACCGTTGCAGTTAGTGTGAGTTGAGCTGGAGTGCAGCTTTTTGCTCCTGATCAGGTATATTTAGCTTGCGTTAGTGGGAGAACGACATTAAAATTCAGCCAGCAAATGTAGCCTGTGCTAACACTGGAGTTAGGCTACATTTCAGCAGGTCTGCGGCACCCTGCTGCGCTCTGAATATGTATCCAGTTACCTGCCAGTGGAGCCACTTCATATATCCAACAGAGATCCGCTCAGAATGACCACCCTGAAGCACGGGGGCCGCTGGACACCCCCTGTGTCGAAGTTAAACTTTGATAGAGGCCCCTGAAAATGTTGTGACTGGGAACAGGAAGTGCCTACTGCCTTGGGAGGAAGTATCAAATAGAACAGCATCTTTCTTCCCCTTTGGTGAGATCTTGCCAGTTAGATGTTTTCTATGGTGAGTTTCACCACTGGCACTCCAGACAAAAGGAGGCTTTCAGCAGGACCTCGCTAGGATACACCGTGTTTTTACAGTTTCTCTCCTCCCTTTGAGAGAGTCAACATTGTTGTTGCACACTAGGTGTATGTTTTCTTTTGTTATTCTATCGAACCTGTGGAGGAAAAAGAGGAGAATGGAGAAGGGGTTGGTGAAAAAAATCTTCCGTCAATCTCCAGAAAATGTCTCTAAAAGCAGTCTGGCTGCAGGCCACAGTGAGCTGCACATGCACACATACAGTAGATGTGGGGAAATGAACACTCAGATACAGATTCTGTGTTTCCTGTCACTCTCTCCCCCCCAGTAATTGTTCTTTTTCCAGGCATTACCGAGTCATGACTCAGAGGGCAGTTGACAATTTAAGAACGTGTCTTTCTAAGGGATTTTCCTCACCTCGACAATGTCATACATAACCATGCAGTGTGTGATCGGGAAATCAAAGCTCAGATCCTTAATATGTTGCAGAGGGTCATGGTTTTGTCTTTTATGTGGCGCACATTTTGGCAAAAGCTGTATCCAAGCTGGGGCCGGAGGGGTGCTTGTGAGTGCATCCTAAAACCTCTGGATCTAATTGTAGGCTGCTGTGCGAGAAGAAGCACGTATGTCAAATATGGAGACAGATTTGGGCAAACGTCCAAAAGCTCAGAGAAGACACAGCGACAAGCAGAAAGAGGTGGGGTGCCTCGATCCGACCACTTAAATGCTCAGCTCCAGGGTCTCCCTGTTCCCTTCAGAGATCATCTGCCATAGACACTTTGTGGTCGAGTCAATGAGGCGGAGAGCTGGAGAAAGAGGAGGATGGAGGGAAAGAAATATACAAACAGAAGGGAATGTTCGGGGGAGGAGAGGGGAGGGATATTTAGGGAAGGAAAAGTGAGGAGTGAATGGGCCTACATGGGTGGCTTCCACTGCTGATGGGTTTTTTCTGCCTTTGAGTGACAAGGCCATCATCATTGAGAAATCGATGACATAACGCAGAGGATGAAGACTGAAATTTCAAACTTGGAAGCTGCTTGAGGAAACCAGAGTCTGAATTACCCTCCACCTCATCTCTCCACCCATCTACACACACACAGAAATGATCTACGCACAAACAAGAGCTCCTCATCGATCTGGTTTACTGGGTTTAAATGTATCCTGTATTTACTGTGAGTGTGATGCTCTGTGTTTGCTGTAGAGGCTGCTGGCGGTCTGTGTTTAGAAGCCGGTCCTGCTCAGAGGAAATGTTTGGGTTCTGCCTTGTGTCAGCTGCAGCCGTTGGTGTGGATTACCTGCGGGTGTCACGATGATGAACGGGCTGCTGCGGCTCGATGAAGTGTTTATGACCGAAAGGCGTTGTTGCATGTAACTAATCAAGCCTGAAACTGGTAGTCACAAGCAGTGCTTCTTTGGCAGACCACTCTGGACGGTAATGCGATGATGCTTAATGATGTGTAGGATGCAAACGGTCAGTGGATGTTGCGGTGACATCATGCAGCTGCTGGACTCAGAAGTCTTTGGAGTGACCAGGATTTGGGACTTTCCATCTGGCTGATACGCCGTGGCTGTGCGCAGCCAATTTTTTGTTCTATTTATTGTTGTAACCTAAGTAGGAGATGTCTAGGTAACCTCTGTACTTTGTTTCATGTGGACAGAATAATAAATTCTGCTGTAACAAATGGTTTGTTTCAAGCCGCCTGTTATTTTATCATCACATTCTGCACAAGCGTGATGGATAAGCTACGGGCCCCAGTTGTTTGTATGAGCGGATAGCATGCCAAAGCAAACACGTGCAGGGCTAAAAAAGTGAAAAATGCAGCGAGAGGCAGCAACATAATTCTGCAGCAGATCCCGGATCTGCGGGTTCACACTGAGGTGAGACAGGCAAGATGTAGAACAAATAAAAACACCCCCGAAAGCCTTCAGCTAAATAAATTATGTGCAAGGATGCGTAAGCTTGCACTTCATGAAGTGGTGAAAGCTCAGTGTTTCTCTCTGGCCTGTCTGGAGCGAGGTGGCCCAGAGCCAGAGTCTTTAATTCCTCTGTCAAACAGCACTTGATGCATCTCTACAGCTGTTACTGTAACTGTAAGTCTCACCATGTGTACTCATCAGTGCTATAAGCTGCAGGCACTGCACTTCCACCATCACTGTGCCCCTGCAGGGGTGGATCAAAAAGTGCTAAAAAACGAGGAAAGCTTTGTTCTCCTTTTTGTCAGCGAGCTCTGATTGGAGGACACAAAGAAAGAAAGAAAGAAAGAAAGAAAGAAAGAAAGAAAGAAAGAAAGAAAGAAAGAAAGAAAGATGTAATGGGTCAGAAAAAGAAAGAGCAAAACGATGGCATTACAAAAGGGGAAAAGCAGAATCTATCCCAAAGCCACTCTTGTGTAGCAGGTCCTTGCAATTCTGAGCAGCCTCTAATTAGGGTAGTATTCAGGGGTGGCATTAGTTCCCAAACTTTTTAATGGGGTGGAAAGCAGAGCTCCTTTTAGAGAGAGGGGATAAGTGTAGCGACTGTTCCATACACTGAATAGCAGATGTAGAGATTCTGCACCTCCCTGGGAGGTATTCACTCTTTTTACTCCTTTTTTTTTTATTCCATTCCTTACTCACCCCCTTTTCCAATTGCTCTCTTTTTCCTCATATTTTCCACATTTCACATCAACACTTTGTTAAAAGGTTTATTATTGGTTCCAATTTAAATAAAGTGATCAGAGGGAAAACAGCTGACGTTCAGTCGCTGCTGATCGAGGTGCAATGTCCCTGTGATAAATTAATTAATTAATTAACTAGCAGATGTACAAGAATGACTTATAGCTCAATTTCATTTTCATTATTATTATTTTTTATATTATAAATTATAGGAAACAGTGCTAAATATATTTAAAAGTTGTGTCAATATGTACAGGTAGAAACATTTATTTTAATGCATCTTTCCTTTAACTTATTGTTCTGCTCTGATTGGAGTTTTTATTGATGTTCTACTTTCATGTGTTACACTAAATTATGATTTGTCCTATAAATAAAGCTCGTTATGGTAATAATGGTGGTTGTTTTTCATTTATTATTATAGAGAACAGCAAAAGAAAGCGTAGAAATAGCTGGGTTCATCTCACTGAGGACTTCTGGTTACACTTCACGCACCTGGGGTTGTAAATAATTGAACATTTTACAGAGGCATTATGAGGCCAGAAACATTTTTACTATTACACTGTTGCGTAAACTGTTTCAGCTCCAGTGATCCTGCGGGTCAGCTTGTATTTATTATTTATTCATGAACGGTTTAAAAAGTGTGGTTTTTATATGTTTTCATATCACAGTATTTGTAATTTTAATGACTTTTAAATATGTCTTCCTGCAGGAAAAACTTTTTTTTTATAGCACGAGGTCATAAATATGTTGACTTCCTGCTGTGTTGATGCTAAAAAGCTCATTAAAACAACATTGATGCATACTGGTGTGAGTCATATTTTATAGTATAATATATATATTTTAAGCATTAAGCAATAGTTGAACACATTTTTCCACTTTTACGATTGGACACATTTATTTTTCCTATTTTCCCTATTTTTTTTCTTAATGAATTAATTTTTTACAGTTTGAATCCAAGTCCAACTTGTATAACTATTAAACTTATTTCCAGTATTTGTTGTCAGTTTTCTAACATTTATGCTGCTTTGTCAGCTGATGAGGTCAGCATGAGACTTATTATTCAGTAAGGGCTGCATAGGTGTCCAAACGTGGGCCAAATGACCTGTTTAGTGGCCCTAAGTTTAGTAGCCAAAGTCTTTATGACTTCCTTTGAAATATAGATTATTCTCACAGCCCTGAAAGCCCAAACACATTCAGCCAGAGCCCAGTGTCGTTTATGGGCTGAGTGTTGTGCTTTATCCCCTCTCCTCATGACCTGTGACCCAGCAGGATAAACTGCTAACTGAGCTTCAGTCATGCTCAAAGAGGCTGATGCCCACATGATCCATGACATTTCATGAAAAGACCCTTTTTTTTCACTGCAGGACTACCTACCTAATAAACTGCTGCTCTTAATTCTGTCCATGACAAAACACTTAATGGGCCGAGTTATGAGTTCCATGATCATAGCAGACTTTTAAAAATGGGGTTTAGAAGTTGCACATGTCTTTTTTTT